>LPNX010205948.1:1097875-1199763 GCA_001517045.1 Pseudotsuga menziesii
AAAAAGATTTTTTTTTTTTATAAAAAATAAAAATTTAAAATAAATTACAATGTCGTGTATATGAAATATAATATATGAACAATATAAAATCCAGCGGGGATCTAATTAACCTATAAATTCATGGGAATCAAGACGCTCCAGTGATGATCCAACAAACCTATATATAATTACACCTCGCGGGAGCATATTAAAATAAAAACAGAACTTGTTTTATGATATCCTCGTATATGTTTCCTCAAAACATTGTCAAGTCTGCTATAACCCTGTGTTCGGTCTGCTATTCATTGTGCCCATTGTAACATGTATTTGTTGTGATAGAGCGGCAGCTAATTCGATTCCTTGGTGTGCTCATGTTAAGTATATGCATTGCTTAAGGTTTCATTTTTTTCGCTGCCTTGTTCACTCTATGCCATATGGAGTCTGCGTTTGGATTCAACGTCTGCACTGTAGCTTATTCTCTGGGTGGTTCTTCGGATGTGCCTTCAATGTTCTTTTCAAAAAATCATGCCTCTGTATCCAAGAACACAAATGCACTAAGGTCATGCATGCTTGAAACAAGTGTTAAACCTGGAAAAGCTCGTAACCTGATGTTTTTATACGTGGCTGCAGTAGCGTTAATACGTGTGGTTCACTGGGAAACTTACTTTTTCATAAATTATAATGGTATTGCAATTATGTTTTCTTTATTATAAAACATCTAATTTCATTCTAGATATTGCAAATCATATAATACACAAATTTACATGGATATTTTTATTGGTGTTGTTATATTCTTTCTATATATCATTGTTTAGTTTGTTAGCGAAGTGTAACAAACATTAGTAATCAGCTTGGCGCATTGTATGCCCTATTTGTAGTGTCTTTTCTTACTCGCTAACTTAGGCAGGATGGAAACGTATTCTCTAACACTTGGCAAGGCTCTGTGTTGTGTGTCATTCACCGAGCAGTTCCTATGTCTGAAGCTTAAAGGTGGCGGTCTCTCATTTTTTTCAATGTCTGAAGCCATCTCAATCTTACAGCAGCAATATGGAATCGTATTTTTCCCTGTATTCCATTCCATGCTCTGCATATGAAAGTTGCAAGACAGAGAAATTAGAGGAGCAGTATTCTTTGAGATAACAGGCAACGTTTATTCATCATCAGCTATGGTATTGTGAACTTAGAAACGGGAAGCACCACAAGTCGTCACTAAGGTTTGCAGCTTGAAGCTGAGTTGATGGCCATGGTTGTACGTTCTGTTCTATAGAAATATATTTAGCAGATTTTTGGAGATGCAACGTCGAGTAAAAGGTTTATATAAGAAGAGTTGCCCTTCAATTATTTCTGCAACATTAGCCAACGCTTAGCCAGCAGCATGATGAGGGAAGAGACCAAGATCTGTATCTTCATTTTCTGGTTTCTCAAAAGTGAATTCTTCGTAGTATTTTTGAGGTTTACATCAAATGAATGAATTACTTTAGCCTGTCGTAAGGGATTGAATGTTGATTTCTCATTAATTTTAATATTGATTTCTGTGATAGGGCTCTTTGCACAACAGTAGAAGACTTGCGGCTACAGTTTGAGTTGGAAAAGCCTGATTTTGCCACGGGAGATTATGCTCGCAATTTCGTTGAGTTCTGTTGTTTCAAAATGCTTTCATCTTCAAATCCATATATCAATCAATTGAGTGACAGGTCTTTTACTTGTTTAACGTTTGATATGATGCTCGCCTGGCAATCTCCAAGTGCCACGGCCGAGAAAGAGGAGGACGAGAAGGAGAGATCTGAATGTTTGGCCAAGGAGAAGCAGGAAATGTCATCTGAAATTGCAGCTAAAATTGACGATGAGGAATCCTCACTTTTTTATTCTGACTTGATGCCTATGCTGGTTAGTCATGGTGCTTTGTTTTCAATACAGATAATAATGTTTTTGGGTGTGTATATGTGGATTCTGGTTTCAATATCGATTGTATTCTGATTTCAAGATTGGGCCCTCTAGGTATTAACTTATTTCCAATCGTGTCATAGACAGGCGGCCTTGAAAATAGACATTCAAATACACGGTCAATAGGCAGCTATTGTAGACTGTAATTATTACATCAAATCCTTTAATCTCGGTTCTCTGAATCGAGTTATGGTGAGGCGGATACAATGGTGTCAGCAAGCAATTCATGGGAGGAGGGAGGCCTGGGAACTCGCCCGAGCCACGATCTTGTAAAAGAATCGATGAAGGCCGTATCCCGCATTGATTCGGATTTGGAATGGAAAATTAAAGCCATTGCAGCCCTCCCCAATCCCCTCGATCTGGATGTCTCGCTCTGCAACGCTGCCAAGGTCGGCTTAGCTCAGACTTAATTCTTCCTTTTGTGAATTAAAGTTTTACACATTTGCAGTCTAAACAAATTGCATCGATTAATTAACGCAGGCTGCAATAAGAAAAAAACATGAAGGAAGTGAAAAATAGCAATCGTCAAAATGAAGAAGAAATAATTTAGTTTTGTTACAGGTAGAACCGCTATCGGCTATCTCTGCAATCTGGCCAAAGGCGACGCACGGGAACAAACAGGTGAGAACCTTCCGCAACTTCCATGTGGATATAGTCAGATAGATCCATATTGCGATTGATGCAACTGCTGTAATGAACATCCAGATGACAATTATCGCATGGAGTTGGGTGGGAACGAGCCCAGAACAGCTGGCTCCGATGGTACCACTTGCTATAACAGATGGCAATGGGATATAATTTTTATTTTTTTAATTTTATTATTATGATGTCATGTTGCCACATGTCAACTCAAATCCAGATACCAAATTCCAAAGTTTACATCATCTTCTATCCACCAATAAGCTGTTTACAAAATAGTTTTTTAACAAAATTAAAAAAAAATATTTTACAAATCCCTAAGTTATACTTTGCAAAACAGATTTTAATTTTTTATACCTGCCTCAAAAGAGAGCAACTAATACAAAGTCAAAAGAGTTTGACTTGCAATCGATTACAATATACCTGCTGAGGCAGGTATAATAAACAAGAAAACATAATAAACAAAATGATTAAACCAAGCACACACATAATGACAAAGAAGGTGTTGGTTGTGGAGCCTGATATTCCAGATCTAGACATGTTATTGTTTAGCTGTGTTTGTACCCTAGTTTTACTATACACTCGTCTCAGTCGGGGGTATGAGGGGACATCATCCCCCCCGCGAGGGTCTGGGGGCCAGCGAGCCCCCAGATGTGTGTTGGCCAATAGTTTTGCGGACCCATGGTATTGGGTGACCCGTAGTAGTTTTCCATGGTATTTCCCCTATAAAAGAAAAGCATTGTAATATGACTGAGTATCGTATTGTAGCATTATAAACAAATTCTGTGATTATGTGAGAGAGACTGTGAGTGCGTGAAGAGGAAGAGCAGCGGGGTTGTTGTAGGCTATAACCCTTCATTTTGTTGAATGGTATAATAAAAAGGACAGGCAATTTCTATGTGGACGTAGCCCATCTTGGGTGAACCATGCTATGTATGTGTCTCTTTTATAATGTGTTTAATGTGTTTGCATCTTGTTTAATTATTTAACTGTATAATTGTTATTGCTATGCGGTCCTGTTTTATAACAGAAGGTTTATCCTGGAAACTTTTAAATAGGCTTATTCATAAGCAATACAATGGACCACCAAATACCATGGGCCTAAAACCATGACCGAGTCAAGTTTACCTAACAAGGGGAACCAACTAAACTATGACAAAAATCAAAATTTCCATATAAGAAATAGATATATAAAGATAATATATATGTATATAATTACTAATAACTAATTAATAATAGTTATCTATTACTAATTATTTATCTAACGAGGGGAGCCCACGAGACTATGACCAAATTCAAAATTTCCATATATATATATATATATATAGTAACAATTATCTATTACTACTACCCTAGATGCAAGTGATTCTTGAGGACACTTGGGATGTTCGGAATATAGAACGAAGGTTTCGATGATCCACCACGTGGATCACCCTCCCTCGGCTCCTCATTCACATTAAATCACCTTAGCAAGTGATCCTGGGAGATTTAATGAAGTCGGCCCTTCGACCTTTGCGTAGAGCTACTTGTAGTACCATGGCAACTGTCTTTTCTGAGTGATTTCATGGCCTCTTAGGAAGTTGAGCAATTGTATTTCTTTGGGGCTAGTTTCCAGAATTCAGTGCTTGGAATTCAGAGTCTTAGAAGTGTTCTCTCTTGGAGTTTTAGGGAAATCCTTCCTCCTAGACAGTCTAGACTCCTTGGCCTTGTAACTGTTTCTTTACCTGGTTCTCATTCATTCTGGGTTAGTGTCTCTCCTCTTTGGCTTTTGCACTCTTAGAATAGAGATTCCGGGCTTCAGTATTCAAAGGAAAACATGTCTCGATGACTTTAAGTGACACCACGTCATGGAAGTGGAGGTCGAGGTTGCTATGGAAATCGTGGTTGCATAGGCTCTACCGATAGTGGATATGATAGCTCTATCCCTGGACATTTGAGAAATGTGTTGGATGATTGGGAGGATGAAATGGTGGTGCAACAGTTGGTTGGGAAAAGGGCCTGAATTCGACGCAGAGATTATTGGACGGTCAAGAACATGATTGCCTAGGTCTTTATGTATTCTGAGGATATTTCTTGGGAGAATAATCCTCCTCCATCCCCCTCCCCTACTCCAAATCCTCACATCTCCTCCTCCCTAGGCACTTCTTAGCTCTCCAAGCCACCAGAGCAACATGGAGTGCAATTGAGCAAGGAAGCCCTGCTGGTTCATAAAAAAACTAACATAGCATCTACAAGTTGTCATATAAAGAAGCATGCAGAGCACAAAAGTCCCGTGGATCCATCCTCCTTCCAGAAAATAGTGGAATTTCCAATCAAGGAAGTGGCCGATAGCCCGTCCAACTTTGGAGAATATTGCTGCCCAATTTTGGAGGAGAAGCTTGAAGACATAGACACTGTCTGCAACCCCAAGTAATGTCATTGTTTTTAAGTCTTTTAGAATTTTGGATGCTGTCAGTTTAAATATAATCTTGTTAATAGGACAAGCTAGCCATTTTTGTTCCTAGTTTCACTATGTACTTTGTAGCTACCATTTTGGGCTTTGTAGGCATGATACTTATCTAGAGATAGGCATTTTAAGCAAGTTTTTGACACCTCACGCATGTGTAGACTATATTGAGAAGGTTTTTTTGATAAACATTCATATGTTGGCCTTATGTTATCAATAGTTTGATATTTGGAAATGTATGGAGCCATTTTGGACTCCCAGACACTCTGATATTCTTGTGCCTACAATAATTTTTGTATTATAATATAATTTCTTTTTAGAACTTACAAACAAAAAAAGTTATGTATCACTAATTAGTTATCTATTACTAATTAGTTATATAATTACTAATAAATAATTAGTAATAGTTATATATAATCTCAATGTTATCTATTACTATTACTAATTAGTTATTAGCGTGTGTGTGTGTGTTGGGATATAGATATTAATGACATGTAAAAATAAAAATGCACTTCAAAATGACGAGTGAAATTAAAATTCACACTTCATTAAAGACGTTCAATTTTTTGAAATGACAATATTTTGACATGTAAAATGGCAAATGACGACTATTTCACTGTCAAATTTCAACCATAGTCTCAGCTACATGTTATCAACAACCTTCTCTAGTTAAATGAGTTGTATGCCACGAACTGCCTATTATCCATGCATCAACTATGAGTTAGCCATACATCAAATACCAATTATCCATGCATCGTCTACTAGTGATTTTTGATATATATATAATTATTTTTTTAATTGTTTATTTCGAATTTGGAACGACACCCATAAAATCAATCTCGACATTACACTTGTCTCATCCTCTTGCAAACTAGGAAAAACATACTTACTAGTCCAACCCAAATTCTAAAATATAAACACCTATTAGTGTAAATATTGAGGAAGTTGGCAATTCCAAAACTGAAGTTTAAAAAACCTCACCGCAAGTTGACCACACATGCCACTTTGAGGGTGCACTTTTGCTATATGATTTGCACATCCTATTTCAAGGAGATTATTCTTGTCTCATGCCCTTGAAGAAGGAGACACCCACCTTGTGAAAGACATTTTGCATAACCACCTCATTATTTTATTCAGTTTTTACTTATCAACATGAGTTTGGTTATGTACTAGTATTATTTTCTTATGTTGCTTGGAAGGAAAATTGGATCTAACCACTCTTTTGGAGAGTTTGAGTAAATTGTGGATTTAACAAATAATTATTATTTTATTATAAGGAAAGTTGAGCTACACTTTCTATATAAAGAGTGGTCCTTCTTCATTTATTTTGATGGCCATATTTTTGGAGTTTTCTCTCCTTTGAACTTAGTGGATGTACCTTCCTTGGTCTTCTATCAATGTGTGGCTTATTGTTCTAGCGCTTTCTATTGTTGCATATGATTGTGGAGTTATTAGTTCTTGTTATTGATGGCCATTGGTAAAGGATACATCTACCTTATTGCAAATTTTTGTGTGAAAAGTTTATCCATCCCTAGCCCTTTATTGTCTTGTTTATGAAAGCTTCTCTTGCATCTTACTTGTCACGTCCCCGTGCCTCCGACCAGTGAAGAGGACGTGACCCAAGCTTTAACCACCCGGGCTAAGAGCCCCATGAACATGTGCATGCACAAAATTGCTTAAACAAAATGCTTAAACAAAGACTTTGAACTAGAATATGTACACATGAATATTTATCATGCACAGGTGCAATTGTACATCATACACAGCTACAATTATCTATCAGACACAGCGGAAACATTATACATTTATACAAGCATTCATTCAACATGTCCATCATAATCATTAACAGTAAATATAGCCACGGAAGTAGAAATGGACAAGATCACTTATCTTATGAAGAAGTCGATCCGCAACCAGCTACGTCGTTGCAACGTTCCACCCAACCATAGGCCAGCGTGCTCCTTAATCTCTCAGCAGCGCTGCCACCCCCGAGCTGGGCATGATTCTCCAAGGAATAAGGGAACAAGCAGGCTTACACATAGCCAAGGATACACAAAGCACAGCCAAGCCAACACTGTTGGGTTTATCAGGCCATCAAGGAGTTGGGAAAGGCTAAATGCTAAGCTGGTGAGCTCATTGCAGAGCCAAGAACACCTACACCAGAACTAGCCTGACTTCTAAGACACCCACACACACCCAACACAAGGAATCAGTCCCTTCTCTGCTACACAGTCCCTCAGGCCCTGCATTCCCTTCCAGTGCTATTCAAGGGTTGTGGAGAAGAAATCCAGCCCTCTAGATCTGTCTGTGTGGTTTCCAGCCACCAGGTTTGTCAAGCAAAACTAAGCCCCCATCCCTGCTCCCTGCACAGTCCGAAGACCAACCATTACACGTATGCAATCAATCAGCTGATATAGCTTAAGACAGGGAAGCCAATTCTGAGTCATTCTTGGCCCTATCATGGCCAAAATGACTCTCAAGCGAATTTACAACAGTCCCCAAATGTAAAGAAGACCCCGGCAAACACAGACAACCACGTGGGGAAATCAGCGACCCGGTCTGAACAATGAAGTCGCCAAGGAGCTTACACAGTCCAAGGATGGAAAGATAAAACCACATTCACAGCTGGGCAGAGGCAAACATATGTACCGGCCACGAATTGGTAAGGAAAAACATACATAAACCACGTTGAGGAAGAGAAAAATACCGACTTCCAAACTGTGCATGAAATGAGCAGACTCCTGTCCCAAAACGTAAGGAAGACCACAGCAACACAGCAGATCGTGGGTGAAAACGCACAACTCCCCGCTAGCTATGTGAGTCCAACACAGAAGAATACCTGTGCGTGAGGATAATGGATGCAATATGGTCCCTGCGTGAGGACGAACAACCCACAGAGAGGACGTGAATTGGAAGTGCGTGAGTGTTCAGCACAGGCGTGGAGAGAATGAATGTCTGCGTGAGTGATCGCAGTGGTTTTTCTTCCATTGTGAGGTCAACCGTGGTGGAGTGTGCATGTGGGTGAGGACTGACAGTCCTACCACCCCACTCCCAAAGACAATAACTGCCTCAACCACCAGCAACAATTCTTAATGAAAGTGGTTGGGTAAGACAAGGAAAGAAGACACATGGGTATTTTCCCTTATTGGCCCAAGGTTTGACAATTTCCCCACATCCTTATCCTTGTGATAATCATGCCCCTTTCTCATTTTAGTTGCCGCGATTGTAGCTGGTCGGGTTATTTAATTAAATATGCATATGTACATGATGACAAAGCTTAATATCTATGCCGCATGCCCCGATACACCATCAGTGGCAAATTTAAATCCGAAACATAGCATAACCAATCAATGGTGGGGCCTGGCCTTTAGCTCCACACCATGATCATTTACAATATATATATACATCATATACATCTTAATGCAACGGGGTCAAAACCGGGGTGTTACATTCCCCTCCCCCTTCAATAGCACTGTCCTCAGTGCTTACAAAATTGAACAAAATGCTACACTGGTATCGCCTCAGTGTTCCGCAAAATTGAACAAAAATGGATGTGCCAATCGCATGGCATCCTCCAGCTCCCATGTAGCCTCCTCAGGTCCGTAGTGCTCCCATTGCACCTTTACCTGACCTATGGATCGGTTCTGGAGCATTGTGACCTTCCTGTCGAGGATGTGCATTGGCTCGATTCGGAACTCTCCCTCGGGTTCTACCTGAATCACATCCCAATTTATCACATGGTTAGGATCATGTACATATTTCTTAAACAAAGAAACATGAAAAATATTATGAGCTCTAGTGCTAGCAAGCAATGCAAGTCTATATGCAACTGACCATATTCTTTCAAGCACTTCAAACGGCCCACAATATCTCGGTGACAACTTGGCACAACTACCAAGCTTCAAGGAACTCTTCCTTTCCCTCACTCTGAGGTAAACATGATCCCCAACACCGAACTCCGTGTTCACCCTATGCTTATCTGCATAGCTTTTCTGTCTGTCTTGTGCTGCTTTCAACTTCTGCCTGATCTTTACAACCTCTTGCTCCATCTCCTTGAGAAATTCCGGTCCAAGCACAATCCTGTTCATTGGATTATCCCAAGTCACTAGTGTCCTACACCTTCTTCCATACAAGGCTTCATATGGACTCATCCCCAAGGATGCCTGCTGTCCATTGTTATAAGCCAGCTCTACCAAGTGTAAGTAATCTTCCCACTTGGTTGGTTTGTCCATCACGTACATGCGAAGCATATCTTCAAGCACCTGATTAACTCTCTCTGTCTGCCCATCTGTCTGAGGATGGTATGCAGTGCTGAAGTTTAGCTTTGTACCCAGATCTGCAAACAACCCCTTCCAAAAGTTGGAAGTGAACTTGACATCTCTGTCAGAGACTATTGCCTTAGGCAATCCATGCAATTTGAATATCTCCTTCATGAAGATCTTTGCAATGTCGCCAGCCTCATACGTAGACTTAACCGGTATAAAATGTGCTGCCTTAGTCAACTTGTCTACCACAACCATGATGGAATCATGTTGTCTCCAAGTCATTGGCAATCCTGTAATAAAATCCATGGAAATAACTTCCCATTTCCATTCCGGAATTGACAGAGGTTGCAACAAACCTGCTGGATGTTGATGCTCAACCTTTACCTGTTGACATTTCATACACCTTGAAATGTATTCAGCCATGTCCTTTTTAATTCCTGGCCAAAAGCACTGCTTTCTAGCTGTAGCAATTGTCTTCTGATATCCCGGGTGACTAGAATATGGAGCTTGATGGATTTCATCCATGACAACTCTCCTCAAATCTGCTACATTCGGAATATAAATTCTACCTTTATAAGTGAGAAGTTCATCTTCTTCCAATTTATATCCCTCATACCTTTTCTCAAGACTTTGCTGCTGCAACTTGTCTTTGACATGCTCATACAATTCATCTCCAGCAACATGATCAACAATCTGCTGCCTCAAATCTGATTGGCAAATACTAAGAGATGCCACATGCATTTCCTGCATCTTCCTGCTGAGTGCATCAGCTACCTTATTTTCCTTCCCCTTTATGTGCTTGATTTCAAAATCAAACTCACATAAAAATTCCAGCCATCTTCCTTGCCTAGCATTCAGAGTAGGCTGATCAAATAGATACTTCAACCCACAATGGTTTGTTCTAAGCTCAAATATCCTACCCATCAAGTAATGCCTCCACATCTTGAGAGCATGTACTATGGCTACAAGCTCTAGATCATGAGTGGCATAGTTCTTCTCATGCTCCTTCAACTTTCTTGACTCATAACATATCACGTGGGTGTCCTGCATAAGGACTCCTCCAAGCCCTTGTCCACATGCATCGGTACACACCACAAAATATTTTTCTGGATCTGCAACTTTCAATACTGGTGCACTAGTGAGAAGATTCTTTAACCTCTGGAAACTTTCTTCACACCTCGATGTCCATTCGAACTTCATCCCCTTCTTTTGCAAAGAAGTGATGGCATGTGCAACTTTGGAGAATCCCTCAATGAATCTCCGGTAGTATCTTGCAAGTCCCATGAAAGATCTTACATCTGTCACATTTCTTGGAGTAGGCCAATTCATAATGGCCAATTCATAATGGCTTCAATCTTTTCAGGGTCCACAGATATACCCTCCTCTGAGATAATGTGACCCAAATACTGAATTCTATCTCTATAGAAGTCACACTCGTTCAGTTTTGCATACAACTGGTGCTCCCTAAGCAATTTCAATGTCAATCTCAAATGCTCTTCATGCTCCACCTCATTCTTAGAATAAACAAGAATGTCATCAAGGAAAACAAGAACAAACTTGTCCAAATACCTGCTGAAGACGCTATTCATAAGGCACATAAACGTAGTTGGTGCATTTGTGAGACCAAATGGTACCACTACAAACTCATAATGCCCATACCTTGTCCTGAAGGCTGTCTTATGAATGTCTTCATCCTTGATTCTCACCTGATGGTACCCAGACCTCAAGTCAATCTTGGAAAATACCCTTGCTCCTCTCATTTGATCAAAGAGGTCATCAATCCTAGGCAAAGGATATTTATTCTTCACCGTAACCTTGTTCAATTGTCTGTAATCAATACACAACCTGAGTGTACCATCTTTCTTCTTTACAAACAGGACCGGTGCTCCCCACGGAGACACACTCGATCGGATATACTTCTTTTCCAACAACTCTTGCAGTTGCATCTTCAATTCTAGCATCTCTGGCGTACTCATTCTGTAGGGTGCTTTGGACACTGGTGCCACTCCTGGCACAAGTTCAATTGTGAAATCAATGTCCCGCTTTGGAGGAAGCCCTGGAATCTCATCAGGAAACACATCCCTGAATTCTTGTAACACCTGATAGTTCTCCAACCTAGGAGTTTCATCTCTCGTTTCCTCCAAAATCTGAGCTGCATACAACTGGCAACCCTTCCTACAGAACTTCTTTAACTGCATTGCTGAAACTTGCCGTACTGAGATCACCTTTGGAATACCTTTCACTATCACTAGGTTCCCTTCTTCATTCATGCATTCGAAAGTCTTATTGTAGCAGTCAAGCTTTACCCTATGAGCTTCTAGCCAATCCATTCCAATGAGGACATCATAGGAACCAAGCGGTAGAACATTCAGATCTACACAAGTGACCAATCCATTCATGACCAATGGACATTTCTCTACCACTTCGCTGACCTTTCTCTTAGTTCCAGTGGCTAGCTGAACTGACCAAGACTTCCTATGCTTTACCTTCTTAAAAGCACAAATCTCCACTATTATAGGAGTAATGTGACTGTGCGTGGAACCAGGGTCAATCAAAATAGAAACAGATTGCTCAACAATCTTACCTGCTACTTCAACCACAGTTGACTGGTGATCTGCCTGGCGGTCCTCCAGTGCTGCATAAATCCTAGGGACTGCCCTTGCTACTTGACCCATTGTTTCTGCTTCTCGAATGTTATAAGCTGACCTTGCACTCTCATTCTCGAGTGGACAATTCCTGCGCATGTGGGGTCCTCCACATTTCCAACATTGAAGTGGCCCTCTATTTTGTTGTGGATCTTTAGGCTTTTCTCCGGTCACTCCAACTGGCTTACTCGCAGCTTGAGATGGCTGCTTCTGCTGATTCCTGAAATTAGAAGGTTTGAAACCTTTATTCCTTTGGTCAAACTTCTTGTTCTTCTTATCCTTCCATGCCCTGTGGTAATCAGGTTTACCTTTGCTTTGTTCATAACAATACTTAGCTTTTCTTATTGCTTCTTTAAGAGTTCTAGGTTCATAAAAATCAATTCTATCTTTGTACGACTGAGGTAATCCACTTAGAAAATGTTGGACCTTCACTTTTTCATCCCTGATGTACCGGACATACCTCAATAGCTCCAAAAACTTATTTGCATACTCTTCCATGGTCCGCTGTCCCAATCTCAGCTCATGGAACTCCTTAATCTTGTCATCATAATACCTATCAGAGAGGTATTTCTGCTTGAAATACTTCTTGAACTGTTTCCACTTAAGTCTTCTTTCACTGATCCTCTTTACTTGCTTGAAGTGTTCCCATCAAATGGATGCTCTTCCATCCAGATTGAATATGGCAACTCTTGCCTTCATGTTTCCTGAAGAATCATGCACTTGAAAGTACTTCTTTATCCCAAGAAGCCAAGCCTTAGCTTCTTGTCCAATCTTTACCTCACCATCATACGTAGGAGGTTTAGCTTTCTTGAATTCATCTCGAGAGCGATCCCTATAGTGTCTCTTTCTTTTTCTTTTATGAGAAGAATAACTTGAATCCCCGCTGGATTCTTCAGAATCGGATGATCCACTAGAAGTCCTTCTCCTTCTCCTAGCACTGCTCTTACTGCCTTCTGATCTTGCTGTACCTCGTCCAGAGTCTATCTTTCTATGCAAGTCTGTCAAACTCTGCAACATAGCAGCATTCAACTGATGCTGTTCTTCCTGGGCTTTTATTAAGCTTCTCATGGTAGCTGCAACGTCTGACGGTGTCTCTTGGAACCTCCTTCCATTATACTCAATGTCATCATTTCTATTACGGACATTTTCTCCCATGGCATCTTCTGCTCGCTCATAAGAATCCCGGGCATCATACCCATCATGGATTCTCATACTGAACCACCACTTACTTGTCAAACTGCACCACCTGGAATACTTCCCTGGAAGGTGACTATGACTCTGCAGACGTGTTAGTAACATAACTGTTAGATACATAACATTAATATAAACCAGCATTACTTACCTTCTCCTGGAAAAATTATAAAATTACAAGTTTTTCCCAAAGCATAGAATTTTCTTCATCAAAGAACGTCTATCTGGGGGGGACGACGGGGGTCAAGGGGGCTTGCCCCCTTGTGGTTCCACTGCAGGGCGGGTCGAGGGTAGCGCCCTCGTTTTTTTGTTTTTGTTTTGTTTTTGTAAATCATTGGTTTTCGCGCAATCTGGTACATAAGATCGCTGCCACTTTCTCATTTTCAGCCCATGAAAATCCACTGAAAAACAGCTGAAAATCCCACTGAAAAATAGTCAAAATCTACTAAGAAATCCCATGGAAAATTCAAAATCTCCTCCTTGTAGAATCGGATCTCATTTCCACTATATCTCTCGCTGAATAGGCTCCCATTTCAACTAAATCTCTCGCAGAGTCAGCTCCCAATTCCTCGAATCGTTCCGACGTTTCGGCTCCCCAAATCACTAACTCTTCCGCTGTATCGGCGGTTGAATCAACTAAATTGTTCCGATGTACATCGGCTGTCGGGTCTACTAAGCACTATCGTCGGCAATTGGGTCTTCTAACCCTTCGGAAGGTTAGCCCTTTCGGCAGCCGCAACGGCGGTCGTTCATTCCACTGCGGGCTTCGATGACCATACTCATCGGCTGTCGGAAGCTCTAACCTTCCGACGTCTTTGTTTTCAATTTCCCCCCTTCATCGGCTCAACTTCTTCCTTTCATCGGCAAAGAAGTTCCTTCCGCAGCCGCAACGGCGGAACACGATCTTCCATCTTCTTTCGATCGATGACACAACCAAATCGGCATCGCCAGACTTTTGCATCGGAAGACTAGTGGTTTTGTCTCCCGAAACGGTGGCGCACGTAATCCTATCTTCTTCCAATCGACCACTGTTTTCCTTACTTAGAAGAATCTTCTAACTTACTTTCACGGCGTCGGCAGCCTTTTCACATCGGGAGCCTAGTGCCTTTGGCTTCCGCAACGGCGGCACGCCAAACAACTATTCCTTCTGATCGGCGCTCTTTACTTAGAACAATTTTAAACTTTTCTTGCGGCGTCGGTTGTCTTTCTCATCGGCCGGCTAGTGACTTTGGCTTCCGCAACGGCGGCACACCAAAGACAAACTCCTTCCGGCGGCCGCCCTTTACTTAGAGAAATTTTTAAACTTTCGGCGTCGGCGGTCTTTCTCGTCGGAAGACTTAGTGCTTTTGGCTTCCGCAACGGCGGAAGTCCGTTCCACTAACTCTTCCGCTATGCCGGAAGTCAATTCCGCTAATTGTTCCGATGCGGAACACTTAGACAAATTTTTCGCGGTTTTCTTCAAACTGTTCCGTCGGGCATGCTCTGCTTAGCGCTTCCGCTACGTCGGAAGTCCTTCCTGTTAGGTCTTCCGCTATAGCGGAAGTCTTTCCCGCTAGTGCCCAGACTGCTCAACAACACTTGGACCGTTTTTGAAATTTGCTGCCATCTCAAATTCTGATCTCTGCTGGGCATAGAAGGTAATTCTTGTAATGTCCCCGGGTTCGACCCCGTTTGTACGATGTATGTATACCTAGCGTGGAGCTCAAAGCCAAGGCCCCGCTAGTGTATGTTCATATTTTTTATTTAAAATGGCAAAGCATTGGACATGATGTACCCATGTGCTATTTAGCCGTGGACATTGTAAAAATGATGTAAATAAACATCAAGCAATAAAATACCAAAACTGACTATGGAGGCAACGAATGAGAAGGGGCCATGTGTATCCACTAGGGAGTGGTGAAGGGGTTGTGGGATTGAACCATAAGCTGCCATATGTCATTGTGATAACCCATTTGACTTTCCTTGTTGACATTTAATTCTGTTGTAAGGAAGTGGTTGAAGAAAACAATCCATGGCTTTAATGGAGCATGGGCAGCCCAGAAATTCGTATGGTGGAGTATGGGTTCTGTTTTCTTGTACCACAAGTCACTCTACCTCCTGGGGATTGCTTCTTCCTCATCCCCATTCCATTGTGGAAAGACGCAGCATCATTTTCCATCCAAAAACGAGTTCCCAGCAGGGTGAAAAACCAGAAATCGCGACTGTGCAAAAACCCACGTTTTGAAGAGCCAAAAATGCCCAGATTTGGTATTGGACAGTAAAATCCAATGGGGAATCCATAGGTATGAACCTTAGGGAGAATTTGGGGGCATTAGCTACCCCGAAATCCATGGGAAAACCCAGTTTTTGCAGCCCAGAAAATCAGTGACGGATTTGAGTTATTCGTTGACAAAATGGTGAGAAATCCAAGTGTGGATGTTGGAACAGAGGTTGGGTTTGCTTGTTAAACCCAGTGAAGGCTAAAATCTCATGAAGCTAGCAGCTGGACCTTTCTATGCCCATCCTAAAGAGAACTGGAGGGAAGAGTTGCCTGAGGGACTGTGTAGCAGAGAAGGGGACCTTCCTTGTGTTGGATGTGGTAGGTAATGTGGGTGCCTGACTATTGAGTTCATTTGAGATGCCTGTAGCTCTGTTGTTGAGCTCATTGTCTTAACATTACCCTCCTCTATCTTCTTGTATACTTGATAAACCCAACTGGGAGTTGGATTAGCATGACCATTTGAGCGAATCCCATGGCTGTGAGTGAGCCCATCTAGTTCCTCCTTAGTGGATACACAGCCCAGCTCGGGGGTGATCTCTCAGCTGAAAGAATAGAGGCTGGACAGAGATCTATGGTTGGGTGGAACGTTGCTCTCACATAGCGAGTTGTTGGACAGCTTCATCTCAAAGATAAGTATTCTCCGTGGTTTGAATGATGTTCATTTGTGGTTTTCCTTGTGCGTTAAATTACTCATGTTACTTGGATGAATTGATTATCTTAAATTAGTTGGTATGATGCTGGTGCATAGCATGAGAATGGAATTGATTATTATGTGATTGTTTCACTATTCTGCCTGAATGAATGTTTAATTCCACTGTGCTTGTTGAGTATGAATGGGCATGTACAAGTGTTATTTAACCCTGCATTTCCAAAGAAATTGACTGGGTCTAAGTTTTTCCAATAAGCCCGGTAGTTTTGGTTAATGTTTCCTTCCTTGCATTGGATTGATGGAAGGGGACGTGACAATTCTACCCTCTGTTAGTTGCTCCTTCTTGGCCCATAGAGGCCCATTGTTTCAACCTTGATGCTCTGATACCACTAACTGTCACGTCCCCGTGCCTCCGACCAGCGAAGAGGACGTGACCCAAGCTTTAACCACCCGGGCTAAGAGCCCCATGAACATGTGCATGCACAAAATTGCTGAAACAGAATGCTTAAACAAAGACTTTGAACTAGAATATGTACACATGAATATTTATCATGCACAGGTGCAATTGTACATCATACACAGCTACAATTATCTATCAGACACAGCGGAAACATCATACATTTATACAAGCATTCATTCAACATGTCCATCATAATCATTAACAGTAAATATAGCTGCGGAAGTAGAAATGGACAAGATCACTTATCTTATGAAGAAGTCAATCCGCAACCAGCTACGTCGCTGCAACGTTCCACCCAACCATAGGCCAGCGTGCTCCTTAATCTCTCAGCAGCGCTGCCACCCCCGAGCTGGGCATGATTCTCCAAGGAATAAGGGAACAAGCAGGCTTACACATAGCCAAGGATACACAAAGCACAGCCAAGCCAACACTGTTGGGTTTATCAGGCCATCAAGGAGTTGGGAAAGGCTAAATGCTAAGCTGGTGAGCTCATTGCAGAGCCAAGAACACCTACACCAGAACTAGCCTGACTTCTAAGACACCCACACACACCCAACACAAGGAATCAGTCCCTTCTCTGCTACACAGTCCCTCAGGCGATGCATTCCATTCTAGTGCTATTCAAGGGTTGTGGAGAAGAAAGCCAACCCTCTAGCTTTGTCTGTGTGGTTTCCAGCCACCAGGTTTGTCAAGCAAAACTAAGCCCCCATCCCTGCTCCCTACACAGTCCGAAGACCAACCATTGCACGTATGCAATCAATCAGCTGATACAGCTTAAGACATGGAAGACAATTCTGAGTCATTCTTGGCCCTATCGTGGCCAAAATGACTCTCAAGTGAATTTACAACAGTCCCCAAATGTAAAGAAGACCCCAGCAAACACAGACAACCACGTGGGGAAATCAGCGACCCGATCTGAACAATGAAGTCGCCAAGGAGCTTACACAGTCCAAGGATGGAAAGATAAAACCACATTCACAATTGGGCAGAGGCAAACATATGTACCAGCCACGAATTGGTAAGGAAAAACATACATAAACCACGCTGAGGAAGAGAAAAATACTGACTTCCAAACTGTGCATGAAATGAGCAGACTCCCGTCCCAATACGTAAGGAAGACCACAGCAACACAGCAGATCGTGGGTGAAAACGCATAACTCCCCGCTAGCTATGTGAGTCCAAAACAGAAGAATACCTGCGCGTGAGGATAATGGACGCAATATGGTCCCTGTGTGAGGACGAACAACCCACAGAGAGGACGCGAATTGGAAGTGCGTGAGTGTTCAGCACAGGCGTGGAGAGAATGAATGTCTGCGTGAGTGATCACAGTGGTTTTTCTTCCATTGTGAGGTCAACCGTGGTGGAGTGTGCGTGTGGGTGAGGACTGACAGTCCTGCCACCCCACTCCCAAAGACAATAACTGCCTCAACCACCAGAAGCAATTCTTAATGAAAGTGGTTGGGTAAGACAAGGAAATAAGACACATGGGTATTTTCCCTTATTGGCCCAAGGTTTGACAATTTCCCCACATCCTTATCCTTGTGATAATCATGCCTCTTTCTCATTTTAGTTGCCGCGATCGTAGCTGGTCGGGTTATTTAATTAAATATGCATATGTACATGATGACAAAGCTTAATATCTATGCCGCATGCCCCGATACACCATTAGTGGCAAATTTAAATCCGAAACATAGCATAACCAATCAATGGTGGGGCCTTGGCCTTTAGCTCCACACCATGATCATTTACAATATATATATACATCATATACATCTTAATGCAACGGGGTCAAAACAGGGGTGTTACATTACTTCTATGAGTGGTTGTTCGAGTAAAACTCCATGGTAAGGCACGCCATCATTAACAAAGTTCTAAGGTGGCATTTTTGAAGGCCCTTCTAGTATTATTTACTTTCATTGCAAAAAATGTTAAGTTCTTGTGGCATGTATATTGTAGCCCTTGTGGTCTTAACCCATTCATGAACTTGCCCATTTGGATTGGCCTCTTGACTCCATTTGCCCTTGTTTTGATTGGGGCTAGTCTCTTGATCCTCCCATCACTTTCTTATACTACAAAAGACAAGATTTTAACATCGATAGGCATTTAGATATTATCTCACGTTATGGACTTACTTGAGTGGATCAACAAGATTAACCCGAGTGTAACGAGTGTACAACCAAGAATCATTTCATGGTCGTCATATATTGTTATGCTTAAATGCATCTTTATTAAGATTTAAATAAGCTTTACTTAAGTGGTGGTTAAAGAAATGGGTAGCAATAATGGTTATTATTATTATTATTATTAAATAATATTTGTCTTATGTTTATATTAATCAATTTAATGTTTATTTGGTAATTAGTTTAATGTTTAGCCTTTGTTTAACGACCGACCATTTTCACAAAACTAAGTGGCTAGCTGTGCCTATCGACGTCCACTAACCAGTTTACTTGTGGCTGTGCTAGTTCTAAATCTACTCTGTCACATCACCTTGTGCCTCATTGTCTAGCTTTAGTAACCCTATTTCCTAGGGATACCCCACTTGAGTTGGAGGGGATCCAACCTAAAGTGTGGAGTATAAATTGCTTAGGTGGTAGTGGTAACCATCCTTGTAGTTCCCTCCCATGTTGCTCCTAATGGTTGAGGGATTTTATCATTAAGCACAGGTTGGCGAGGTAACAATGTTGAAATTTTACCTAGGAAGTGTTTGTCCATTCATGCCTTGGGGTGGACAATGACACTTTAAAAAGTGGTCTCTAGCTTATTTAAAAGGTGAGAGTAACTTTATTTAATAAAGTGACATTTTAAAGTGAATTTGAACTATATTTATTTTAAAAGTGACTTTACGAGAATTAAAAGGTGGGTGTACATTAAATTCTCATCTAATATTTAAAAAATAATTCTTAATGAGGAAATGAGATGGGCCCTAGATCTCATTTTGTTGGCATTTAATCTAAGCCATTGATTTGGAGTTGGGAGTTACTCAAACAAAAAAGCTTGGGAAAGGCAAACCTAATTCATTGTTCACATTTCCAAAGATAGAGTTTTTGAGAGAGGAAGAGCAAGAGAGAAGAGAAAATTCAGATAGAAAACCCTTGCACAAATTCCAAGAAACAGAAAGAGAAAGAAGGGCACAATTTTCTAGACAATTTTACTAGTAGAATGACACAAGTTCCAATGAAATTGTACACCAATTAATGCATACAATACAGGTTCGTATAACACATAAATCGAGGTGAAGGGCACAATTTTGAGACATTCGTATATCATAGATTTCAAGGCAGGTATAACCTTTAATCCGTACAACATACCATATAAGCATAGATTTTGAGGCAGTGCGCAGGCACAAAAATCAAGGTGTCTGTACAGTCACACGTGTGGCTCATAAATTGAGGAATCCGTACAATAGTTGGTCAATGGGTTTTTGGCACAGTTTCCGAGACAAAAATGAGATAAGTACTATTGCAATTTGTTGATTGAAATTGTCTCTAAAGAAATAAAAATCTCTCTAAAGACTAGGTTTTCCCTTCGGGGTTTTTCCTGGACCATTTTGGTAAAAAAATTGAGTCTTTAATTTTCATATGTGTTGGCTAAAGTATTTTTCTAAGTAAAAAAAACAGGGTTGTCATAAATTTTCAGAGTTGAAAAAAATATCTCACGTGTTTCAAGTTTACTGTAAAATTTTAATTTTTAAATATACATGCATGATGGGGTTTGGGCATTAAACCATATGCAGTGACTGAAACTGAAACCGGGTTGGGGTAACACAAAAAATTCATGGTATCAGAGCAATGTTGAAGGCTAAACATTACACACATAAATAAATTTCAAACTTTGAGAAATAATGGAAAACAAGGTTTTGAGAAGAAACAGGTTCTTGGACAGATTGACAATGATGGCTACTGGACTTGGGCTAGAGGACAAGTTGGATGGGGGCAATTAATTTTAGCCCATAGAAGGCTAGGATTGCACTGATATTACATGAGAATGAACTATGGAAAATAGTGAATAGTACTGCTGCACATCCTATCACTGTTCCTACAATTGCAGCTGATAAGACTGCATTTGACAAACATGAGATTAAAGCAAAAAGAATCATACTTGATGTCATTAAAGACCATGTCATACCATACATTTATGGGAAAGACTATGAGCATCAGATGTGGAATGCTTTGATCAACATTTACCAAACTTCCAATGAAAACCAGAAAATGGTGTTAAGGGAGAAACTGAAGAGCATTAGGATGAACAAGGGGGAGAACATGGTCTCCTAGCTTACCGGGATTACACAGGTTCGAGATGAACTTGGAGCAATGGGAGAGAGGGTGGTGGATGTAGAGTTTGTTCACACAACATTGAATGGTGTTACAAAGCCATAGTTTGTTTTTTGTTGAATCCATTGTTGCTCGTGAGCACATGCCTACATGGGATCACCTTTGGGATGATTTCATACAGGAGAAGATCCGCAGGCGATATGTACAGGGGAGTACATCTTACAACAAAGAGATGAGGAGAATGTGGCTTTAGCAACGAAGGGGGAAAAAGAATAAGTCCAAGAAGAGTTTCAAGGGTGGCAGCAAGCAACATGATGACGAGAAAGACATGAGCAAAGTGAAATGCTTTGCTTGTCAAAAGTTTGGCCATTATGTTGGATAATGACCAAACAAGAAGAAGAAGAAACAACAGACAAAAACTTCAACATATATTGATGAGTATGTTGTTAGATTCGAGAGAGAGTTTTTTCTCTTTGTTGGTGGTGGTAGAGAGAATGCATCATCCATCACCAGCAGGAATTTTGAGGACCAGCTGGAGCATTCTATGATCATTGGGCATTCACTGAGTGCTTCCACTACTTCTTCCACATGGTACATTGATAGTGGAGCTTCGAGTCACTTGATAGGTGTTCGGGATATGTTCACCAAGATTTTAGAGATAGGCTTGGAATTGGAGGTTGTATTGGGTGATGATACAGTGGTGAGAGCAGTTGGGCGTGGGACAATCCACTTTGATAGGGAGTCCATGGAGCCCATGTTACTAAGAGATATCTTGCACGTCCTTGGGGTGAAAAAGAATCTTGTGTCAGTTTCCACGATCGAGGATAGAGGCCTTGGGGTATATGTCCTAGATGAGAAAGTTTACATCTTTCCAAAAGAAGAGGGTCCATCTGATTCATATGCGATTGGAGTTAGATGCGAGAAACTATACAAGCTTCTCTTCCAGCCACATCATGTACTAACACACTCAAAGTAGAAGTGAGTTGTTTGAGTTATGGCACAAGAGGATGACCCACCTTCATTATTCAACTTTGAGGATGCTGAGAGTTATGACCACAAAGTTTCCATATTTCAGTACAAAGCAGAGCGGTGTATGCAAAGGGTGTGCTTTGGGAAAGTACACCAAGACTGCTTTTCCGAGCAGTGACAACAGATCAGAGGGAGTATTGGATTTGATTCATTCAAACTTGTGTGGTCCCATGTCTTTTGCCTCATTGACAGGTTCTGAGTACAACATTACATTCACCGATGACTTTTCGAGGAAGACTTGGATCTACTTTCTGAGAAGCAAGAAGTCAGATGAGGTCTTGCTTCGGTTCCAAGAGTTCAAAGCTCTTGTGGAGAATTAGACAGGAAATAATATCAAGGTGCTCAGATCAGACAATGGGGATTGAGTATATTTCCCATGCATTCGACGAGTTTTGTAGACAAGAGGGTATTAGAAGGAATTTGACAGTTCTCTACACTCCACAGTAGAATGGAGTGGCTGAAAGGAAGAACCATGCATTAATGGGTGCAACGAGAGCCATGTTGCATTATCAGAGTCTTCCTTTCTTCCTATGGGCAGAGGCCTATAACAGAACTGTTTTTATACAAAACATGAGTCTGCACCGTGCCTTGGGGTTTAAAACTCCTGAGGAGATGTTCAGCAAGAGGAAGCTTGAGATAGGTCACTTCTGCATTTTTTGATGCCCTACATATTCCCACGTCCCTTCTAAGAAGAGGACAAAGTCGGAGGCTACTGGAGAGAGGGGCATTTTTGTTGGCTATGATGAGACTTCAAATGCTTTCCACATATACCTTCCTACACAAAGGAAAGTTTTGGTGAGGAGGGAGGTGATATTTGAGGAGGACAGAGCCTTTCAAAAGTCTCGAGAGTCGGAGGAGGAGCAACAACAGATTACTACTCCACAGACAATAGCATCTCAGAGTTCATCAAGTCAGGGCACAGGGTCATAGGTCTCAGGGGTGACTAGGTCACAGGTTACAGGTTCATTAGTTTCAGGGACAGTCTACAAGGACTTCTGGTATTGGGACATGTTCATGGATCACACATTCACAAGTTTCACCTTCATGTGATTTGGGTACACATGGTTTAGGTTCAAGTTCACCATGTACAAGATCTCAGACCACATGTACTTCTTCAGGGAGATATTCGTTTAATGAGGATGTAGAGGAGGGTCTGCCACAAGATGCTAATTCCAAGAAGAGAAAGCCAAGTTGGCTTAAGGAGCTTGTGAATGAAGCATAGAAGTCTATGGGGCCACCCACGAGGGAGGTCAGAGAGAGCAGGGAACGAGAGAGATTTTCCATCTATATGGAATAGGTGACCAATTTGTGTGAGTCTGAGCCTACTACTTATGAGGAGGCATCTGCACATCATGTTTGGAGAGACTTCATGATGGAAGAGTACAATTCCATCATGAAAAATGGTGTGTGGGAGGTGGTTCCAAGACTAGAGGAGAAGTCAGTTGTGATTTCCAAGTGACTCTATAAAATCAAGTATGTTGTGGATGGCAGCATCGATAAAAACAAAGCTCGATTTGTAGTGTGTGGGTTCTCACAGATAGAGGGAGTTGATTATGATGAGACCTTTGTGTCGGTCGCTAGATTTTCTTCGATCAGAGCGGTAATTTCCATTGTTGCAAAGATGGGTTGGAGGATTCATCGTATGGATGTAAAGACTACTTTCCTCAATGGTCTTCTAGAGGAGGAGGTGTATCTAGAGTAGCGACAGGGCTTTGAGATTCATAAGAGGGAGTCTCATGTATGTAGGCTGAAAAAGGCCTTATATGGTCTGAAGCAAGCCCCTCGGGCTTGGTACTCAAGGATTGATTCATATCTGTTTTGATTGGGTTTCAGAAAGTGAGGCAGATCCCAACCTATACTTCATTGTGGTTGGTGGTGTTCCGCTCATTCTTCTGCTATATGTTGATGATTTGTTCATTACAGGAGGAGAGCACCTGATTGAGGCATGCAAGAAAGGTCTTGCTTCGGAGTTTGAGATGACAGACCTTGGGTTGATGCATTATTATTTAGGGATGGAGGTGTGGCAGGAGGATATACATGTTTTACTAGGGAAAAGAAAGTATACTGAAGATGTTCTAAAGAGATTTCAGATGGAGGATTGTAGGCCCATGTCCACACCCATGATCACCAACTGGAAGAAGCTTCATGCTTATGAGGGAGAATTGGAGGATCCTACTTGGTTTCGTCAGCTTGTTTGTCCGTTGATGTATCTGGTCAACACCAGACCATATATGAGTTTTGCAGTGAACACTCTTAGTCAGTTCATGGTGGATCCCATGACAATGCATTGGACAGCCGCAAAACACATTTGAGATACCTTGTTGGGACTGTAGACTATGGTTTGGAGTCTAGGAGGTCAAGTGGAGTGGGCTTGGTTGGTTTCACAGATTCAAATTGGGCAGGCAATGCTTCGGACCAGAAGAGCATTTTCGATTATTGTTTTAGTTTGGGCTCGACAGTTGTGTCGTGGTTCAGTTGGAAGCAAAAGTTCATTGTTTTTAGTTCTAGAAATGCTGAGTACATGGTAGCCAGTCAGGGTAGTTGCAAGGCATTGTGGCTTCCCAAGTTGATGGTAGACTTATTTGGTAAGGAGATGAGACCTACTATAATTCATTGTGACAATCAGAGTTGCATCAGACTCTGAGAATTCAATGGTTCATGATAGTTCAAAGCACATTGAGATCAGATACCACTTCATAAGAGACTATGTTCAAAGAGGCGTTGTAGAATTGCAGTACATTTCTATTGATGAGCAGGTAGCAGATATTCTCACGAAGTCTTTGGGAAGAGGGAGGCACATTCATTTCATAGACAAGATGGGGGTGGTTTACAACACCTTCCTCGGTAAGAGGGAGTGTCGAAATTTTACCTAGGAAGTGTTTGTTCATTCATGCCTTAGGGTGGACACAGACACTTTAAAAAGTGGTCCCTAGTTTATTTAAAATGTGAGAATGACTTTATTTAATAAAGTGACATTTTAAAGTGAGTTTGAGTTATATTTATTTTAAAAGTGACTTTATGAGAATTAAAAGGTGGATGTGCATTAAATTCTCATTTAATATTTAAAAAGTAATTTCTAATAAGGAAATGAGATGGGCCCTAGATCTCATGTAGTTTGCTTTTAATCTAAGCCATTGATTTGGAGTTGAAAGTTACTTGAACAAAAAGGCTTGGGAAAGACAAACCTAATTCATTGTTCAAAATTCCAAAGAGAGTTTTTGGAGAGAAGAAGAGCAAAAGAGAAGAAAAAATTCAGATAGAAAACCCTTGCACAAATTTCAAGACACATGAAGAGAAAGAACTGCACGATTTTCTAGACAAGTTTACCAGCTAAATGACACGAATTCCAACGTAGCCATACAACAATTAATGCAAACCCTACAGGTCTGTACAACACAGAAATCGAGGTGAAAGGCACGATTTTTTAGACTCTGTACAACACAAATTTCAAGGTAGGTACATCTTTTAATCCGTACAACATACCGTATAGGCACAGATTTTTGAGGCAACGTGCAAGCACAAAATCGAGGCGTACGTACAATCACACGTGTGGCTTAGAAATTGAGGAATTCGTACAACAGTTGGTCAGTGGGTTTCTAGCACAGTTTTCAAGATGAAAATGAGATAAATAATGTTGTAATTTGTTGATTGAAATTGTCTCTAAAGAAATAAAAATCTCTCTGAAGAACAGGTTTTTCCTGGACTATTTTGGTAGAAAAAATATGAGTCTTTAATTTTCATAAAAGTAGGGCTGCCATAAATTTTTAGAGTTAAAAAGTTGAAAAAAATATATAATGTGTTTCAAGTTTACAATAAAATTTAAATTTTTAAATATACATGCATGATGTGGTTTGGACATTAAACTATATGCAGTGACTGAAATCGAAACCGGTAGCCAACAAGAATTTTACCCATTTATATACCAGCATAGATCCATCTTAAACCTGGATCTAGAAAGCATCGAGAGGGATCCAATTTCTTTAGGTGTAAGTTATTTTTATCTTAAACTTTTAAATGTTCATACCCTTTAGTGTTTGGTAAATCTAGGTTTAACATGGATCTTTTAATTACTTTTCATTTAGTTTTATTATTGGGTTTTTATTATTTGATAAATTAGGTGACATGTTTTTCTCTATATTCTTTTTTTGTTTTAGCAGACAGGTTGGTGTAGTGTTAGGTTAAACACACATTGATCTCATCAATGTTATTTGGATGACACTCATTTATATTTAAATTTTATAATGTTTTATTACTATTATAATATATTTTCCAAAACCTTCCAAAGAAAATGTATTTGATAAAAATCATTAAAAAAAAATGAAACTACGTTTGAATTGCCTTTTAGGTACTCCAATAAATCAATAACATATTCTAACAAACCATGAACATTTCAAGTATCTCCTATTTTACTTGCACGTCAATATGTTCAGTTAATATTTAAAACATCGTGTTTCAGTAAAGCATTTAGTAATGCTCCCACAAAGAAGCTTGATTCTAAAAACATGTAGAAAACAGTGGAAGTAATCTAACCAAAAAAACCCATGCCATACATCATAGGATATATGAGGGAAACACATAGCAAGTAATATTTTCAAGAATTTTAGATATTATCAAACAGGGAAAGTCTAAAAACGTTCCCTATTTTGTATAATAGAACAATATCATGCAGCTTGCTTAGGCAACAACTTAAAAGCTGACAGACACACAAACCTAGAACATCTTATTGAGTAAAAGCTGACTGACACAAACCTAGAACATCTTATTGTGTAAGCATTTGTTTGTCGGATATACTATTACCTTAACCATACCAAACCATAAGAACGTCAAAAGTGTTTGAAAATTGTATCAGTAAACTAATGTCCAAATATCCACGCCTCTAAATGTGTAAAACACAGTTATAGATAGTGTTACCTGGAATGAATCAACCAATCTATATACCTGTTACAGGTGGAGTTCGCAACTTGCAACTAAATTGGCAGATACTTTCACATGACGGTAAAAGTCAGTAGGTTTGACTCAATGTAAATGAAATTATTTCAGAAATAATAAGCTTGTTCAGAACTTAATACGGAGTTAGTAACCTCTAAGAACTCTCACCGTGCAAATAGTTTAACTCGATTGCAAAAAACCGTATGTTTTTCAACAGCTAATGCAAAGGCAACTACTAGTGAAATAAAAAGGTTACAATGATAACCAGGTTAAAAGTCTTATATATTATTTGAGCAGAACCGATTATGACAAACTAATGGCACTGATGTTCCCTAATAAAGCCAGTATAAATTATTTGGACTAGATCATTTAATATTGCAGCTATATTAAAACAAAGAGGCAACTTTTTGGTTACTAACTAGACAAATCCCAGAAGGAAATAAGAATAAGAGAGGTTAAGCAAATTTATTTTTCAATATCTTCGAATATTCCATGGGGTTTGTAAGAGCAACTTGGGGAAATCGTGTGCAGGTGCAGGAGGACCATTATGAACTCTGAAGATACACTCTAATAAATTATCAGATGGTCTTGGGGAAAGCTTCAAGCAATGAAGCAAAAGCAAAAGCAACAGCTCTAATCCAATGTCTCAAATACGCCCTTACAGAATGCGTCGGGATCTAGTCGTTGACAGAAACTCCAGTTTTAAAATTAATATAGTTAATGAAAAGGGAATGTTTCAAATCCCTTGCTTTGAGATTTAATTGAGGAGGCTCGAGGGTCGATAAGGAAAACAGAGATTGCTTTTGATTGGGAGTTTGGACATGCCATTTATACTGACAATGGGGTACTTGCAGCCAACAAAGGAATGAAGTTTTTAAAAGAAAGAACCCAAGAAACCATAGCTATCATTGGCAACCCTATGATCTTCATTCGAGCATTGATTCAAGAAAAGGCTCCCTTCTTTCCACGCATGGCCCAAGTAGTCCAGGAATAGGACCATTACTTTAAAGCTTTCAGAGATGTTGCACTCTTCTAGGTGAAGTGAGACTATAACTCTAGGCAGACGAAATGGCCAATGCAGGAGCCCTGAGACCTAAGGGATCTTTATGGGTTTTGTCGAAGCGTAGGAACGAAGTCATACCTTCCCAATCCCCCGATGAAGAAAAACTTGTCTGGACAAGTGGACCTTAATTTCCCCTCCCTCTCATGTCACATTATCTACAGAGCACTTACACTGGGGCAGCTCTGCTTCCTCTTCCTGACATCAGCCCCCAAGGTATCATTCACCCTCTCGACATTCTCAAGGCTTCGATGCCTTGTACAAAATCTGTATCAGTCCAGGCGAGGGAGATCCGACTGTCGGTGTTGGACATCTTTTCACACTCCCCAAGAACTACAGGAATTTATGGCAGGGAGTAAAGAAAGATCACACTGTCTTGTTTTCTCTAAGTCGTTCATCTCCTCTTTCGGAATTTATCAGTGCTTTCTTCCTTTCTCACGCAATTGCGATGTTCAAGGTCGGGCTGTCTGGTTGCAAAGAGGGTAATGGATCTCCTGCCCCCGAAATGGAGCATTATGATTGATACTATGCCACGGTGGGAGATGCTTGTGAACTAAGGAAGTGTCTGCAGAAATGTGGTAAGGAGGTTGGGGTCCGGGGGTGTACAGGACAGTCTGTCCAGGGCGTCTTCAAACTCAAAGTCATGGCAGACACAATTCAAAGCAAAGCCTGTATAAGGAATAAACTAGAGACTCTCTATGTGGAGTCTGGGAAACTAGAGACTCTCTAGAATTGAGGGATTGGGTACCTAAGGGAATCAGAGAGCTTAACCCTGTTATATAGTGGAGAGAGAGGAAATGCAACCGCAGCAAAGTACTCATGTATGCAGAAAAAGCTAGTACAAGAGAGGTGGTGTGCTTTGACAGTTCCAGAGATGAAATGGGATATTGAAGAAACCGATGTCATAAGCCCATGATAAAGTTTAAACACTGATGAAGTACAAAAGAGATTTGTGAAAGCAATGCCATGCATTTCTTAGCCTTTTGAATCTTGCAGTAGCAGGAGTTATCAGGGACCAAGTACCAGAAGCTGTAGTAAAATCCCCAAGTTTCCATATCTTTGAGAGGAGCTATATTGAAGTTTTATTGGAACTTAAACACTGGTTAACCAAGAAACCCGAAGGACCAAGACGGACATCAAAGAGAGTATAACTGAGTTGGTATAATTTGCAGTACCCGTCCAAGCCTGATTGTATCTTGAACAGGCATTGAACTCTGAGAAGGGCACCTGGTAAGAAGTTTGAATATGCATATAAGCACACACAAACCAAAGAGTACCAGGGAAAACTTGAATCAAAACATGGGAATCGGGAAATTGGGTATAGAGGAAGGAAAGCAGAAAACTTATTACCCTTGTCAAGCAAAGCCATGGGGCATGCTACAAGATGAAATCTTGAAACTCTTCCCTGCCTTCTCGGTTTCTTGTCTTTGCTTTCATCTTTTGTTCTTCTTTATGGTTTTCTAGTTGAGCAAATATTTTGAAAAGTACATATTACCTGAGATCCAGCTAGAAAAATTCTCTGAACTCATCCCAGTAATTTTATGGCATGAATTTGTGAGTTTATATTCTCTGAACTGGAGCATCCCAGTATTTTTATGGGATGAATTTCTGATTTTAAATTTGTAAAACAATATTCTAGTCCAAAAAAAATTTATAAGAACTTCCCAAAAAATTGAACAAAAATATCCCTCGTAGTAATTAAAGAGCCGCACTTATTCCCAAGTTTGATTGGGGTCTCTATTTGATAAAAATGTTAGGCTTATTACTTTGAGGATTAAGAAATTCTGAAGGTATGGCCGTGCCTCGAGGTCTCATAACTGCTAGGCTTATTACATTGAGAGTTCAGAAAATCTGAAGTCACAGCCACATCTGCTGCAGATAATGAACACAGAGATGCTACCAACTCTTCAGAATCTTGCTTAAGAAATGCAATCTATTTGCCTACCTAGTTACATGAACAGAAAGGCATTTTTAACAAGAAAAGTTTCACTTTCCCATGAAATTACTCTCTCCTAACATAGTCCAGCAGTAATCTCGAAGATCCAATTCTGCACTACAAAACAGACACATTAATAGTTATGTGGCAACCAAATTCTAGTCAAAAGAGGTATTTAATGCTTGCAATTTGAAATTATAAAAAAAAAAACCACTCTTTAAAATGTTTTTGAAGAACTCGGTCAAATGAAAGCAGCTTCTCTTAAATGTCATTAAACGCTTCAAAAGTGTATAATACACATCATTTGTAGGGAAGAATACACAGATGCGCGCGCTCTCTCAGACACACACACATGGATGGAGTTATCTAAAGGTTGAAATTTGAAAATACAAAGGCAACAACAGTAACTCCACAGAATACCAACTATCTGCATTCTAGCTCAAACATCCCAAAAGTCTTCGTTCACTTTGCATATAATATGCATGAATTGGTCTCTTCCACAAAAATAATTTATTTCGTGCTATAAACCTGTCCAGTAAATAACATGTTACAGATCCCCTATTAGAACTCCAATTTTAACATTTGAAAATCCAGTAGACCTAGGATAAAGAAGAGAGATTATCCTTCTGGGAGGAAAAAAGAGATTATTCCACAGCTCACCTCACCTAAAAGTTTGTGCTAAATATAATTTCTTTAATATAAAAACATGTGCACTGTACAAAAGTTTCAATCGTTGTAACACTAAACTGACCAATAGAGCTACTCAGAATCATAATGTGAATTTCCTTCTGTTTAATTGCTAATGCTAACACTGAGAACCTCTAGCAGTTTTCCTTAACCCATATTGTGTCAAAGATAAACATAACAGGGCAACAAATACTTGAACTGATAAGTTTTCCTTAATCCAGATTAGGTAAATGATAAACAATTTTGGGACAACAAAGACGGACTGAATTCAAACACAAAACTAATCTGGTTGCAAATGGATTAGCCGATATGGGTGTTAATACCTATGGTCGGGTATACAAATTGTTAGTGGGGTATAGAAATTGTTAAAGGACTATGGCCACAACAAGTTTGTGAGTTATCAAAGAAAATCTAATTGATTTGATAAGAAATGATAAAAAGTCGTCTTAGAACCAGATTAATTATGCCATTGGGTGTCAATATACTATATTTGTCCTTGTAATGTGGACGAAGCCTATTGGCATCTAATTCAGACCCTGCCAAAGCACAGGGTTCAACAGAAAATCTGTTATGCAGATGCGTGGTATTTCAAGTCCGTGAAGTCAGTTCATGTTCTAACTTGTTTTGTCCAATTTTATGTATTAAATTGGTTGTTGGTATATGGGAATGAATTATAACAATAATATGATTTTCAAAACCCATGTGTCAATCATTTGTAAATAGAACATTATAAAGACATAACTATTTATGAATCTCATATGTATACTCATGTATCTCTGGGGCCACCACCATTGCCTGAGACGCAGGCCTGAATATATTATTATGTACTTTTCTCTATTTTAAGTTAATATAAGTTCTTTACATACCACCAACCTATTATTTATAAAAGAAAAAAAAAGGTAAACAATTGAAAATGCAAATTGCTAAATTATCGAAAACTGGACTGGGATTTCAGATAAACAAAATGGCTTAGCCATCAGATGTTTTGAATAAAACTGCGGTTGCCAACATCTCTAGATAGAATGTACATATAATTTAAAATACAGACCCTAAAGCATAACTGCAATCTGTCAAGTTAAAAAGCTATTACAATTAGCCGGTACCTTGCTGAGAACCCTGGCTTGATCTTTTGGTTGAAGATCCATATCTATGTGTAAGACATTTCAAGGTTCCAGTTATAGAAACAACAAAAAAGAATGTGCTTAAACTGTACAGAGGCTAAACAAGTTAGAAAAAGAGTAGCACCGATCATCATCACTGTCAACATTACAATGAGCAAATCGATGCTGAGAACAATTTAGTCATAACAGGCACAGCAAGATGCTTCTCCAGTGCTCTTTTCCGAACAAATCTCGGCTTCATCCTCCTCCTCCGCAGCATTTCTCCTGCTTTCAAGCCGTAACAAGCGAGAGCGCAAATCAGCCATATTTTGTTCCATCAAGAGCAGCCTTCTCTTCAGAATGAGATTCTCTTCTTCCAGATGAAGAATGCGACCCTCTTGATCATCAACCTTGGTCTCCAACACATTAGCCCCATCATTGTCATCAATATAATTGTAATTACTATTATGGCTATATTTATAAGCAGAGTAAACAGAAGGGTAAATCATCTCAAACCGGCTGAGATCCTGATCCAATCTCCTCTCAAATTGCTGAACACTGTGAAGAGAATACTGAGCCTGATCGACATCGATGTCACTCTCTGAATCATCGTCCTCGTCCTCGTCATCATCCACATCATCATCTCCTCTTGCATTATTGGCCCTCAGTCGTATGAAGCCCTTCATGGAACCGTACCCATTGACACCCCACTCTTCTTTGGCCATGTCAATCAAGCCCTCTCTTGCAGGGGACAAAACCGGGGTGGGCAAAACCGCTGGAGTGAGTGGGCACGGCGAAACCAGGGAAGCAATACCACCTGCCTTCTTGGCCCTTATGATGAAGGAAGTGGTATTGCGGGGAGCGTAGGGTGCGGGGGCTCTGAACTTCTTCGGGTGGGAAACTCTTCTGACCTTCAGACGGTTTTGGGTATGCAGGGCCTGGAAACCAGCCATGTGAGTGGTGGGCTCGGGGTAACCTTGGGGTAACATCCTTGCGTGTTTGCCATTTCTTGGGTTCCAATCGAACCTGTTACTGGGTTTCTGTAACAGGGCGGAATGAGCGCTCATTTCGTCGTGGTTTCTGGCATTGTAGACGCTCCCCGATTTCGAACTCTGGTAAGGATTCGGGTTCCTCTCTTGAATCATGGGGATTCAAAGTGTATTGTATGCTGTAAATTTATGTATATTTTTTCCGAAATTCAAACTCTGGTCAGATGTCCCTATGATGTTTTCCAGGAAACAACAAAGAAAACAGGATCAGAAGAAACTTTTTAATAATCAAAACACGAAAAGAAAAAAATTCATCGAGATTCGTTTACCTCGGTGAACTTCTTCATGCTCTGTGTTCTTTGTTTACGAATGCGATGGATCAGAAGTAGATCTTCAACGGTTCATATATGTGATGAACAAGGAGAAATAAATGTAATTTAATGAAGTCCACAAGCAGGCTTTTTCTTTAATGGGATTTTAAGTAAACGCTTACAAATTTTCAGTTTTTGTTTTTTTTTATATGGGAAATGTAAGTAAAAGCTTACACTATTTTGAGTTATGGGCTTTTTTAAAATGGGATTTCAAGTAAAAGCTTACATTATTTGAGTTATGGGTTTTTTTAAAATGGAATTTCAAGTAAAAGCTTACACTAATTTGAGTTTATGGGCTTTTTTTTAAATTGGAATTTCGAGTAAAAGCTTAAACTAAGTTGAGTTATGGGCTTTTAAGTAAAAGCCTACATTATTTAAATGAAACAATATTCTAGTGAAAAACATTTTCTTAAAAAAATGCAAAAAAATAGAAATTTGAACAAAAATATCCCTCGTACTAATTGAAGAGCCACACTTATTTCCAATTTTGATTGGCGTCTCGAATTGAAAAAATGCTATAGGCTTACTAGTTTGAGGACTATGAAAATCGGAAGGTGTGGCTGTAGGTCGTAACTTGAGGTCTCATAAATGCTAGGCTTATTACATTGAGAATTTAGAAAATCTGAAGTCACGGCCACATCTCGTGCAGATAATGAACACAGCGATGTTACCAACTCTTCAAAATCTTGCTAAAGAGTTGCAATCTATTTGCCTAACTAGCTACATCAACAGAAAGGCATTTTCAACGAGAAAAGTTTTACTTTCCCATGAAATTACTCTCTCCTAACATAGTCCAGCACTAATCTCAAAAATCCAATTCTGCACTCTAAAGCAGACACGTTAATAGTTGTGCAGCAGCCAAACTTTATTGAAACGAAGTGTTTAATGACTTGCAATTTGAACTTAGAAAAAGAACTCTTAAAATGTTTTTGAAGAACTCAGTCAAACGGAAGCAGCTTCTCTTAAATGTTATAAACTCTGTTGCAGAAAACGGCAGCAGCGTTTCCGTATTGTTTCGGGTGAATTTTGCCACGTTTCTAATGGGTTTTAGCTGAGATGTGGGGTAGCAAATGCTAATGCATGGGCTCTGTACCTTGTAATTAATGGTGAGTAAAAATGGCATTCTCCTTTATCTTACATTTCCATCATTTTATTTAAATTTTTAACGTTATCATTAATTGTTTCCGGATGTTTGAGAATGGTTCTAATCTCACATATGGAAAAAATAGAATTTCATATCCCGTTCAGAATTAAGTTTTCACGATTTAAGGTGCTTAACAGTTTTCAGAATTTAGAATTTAAGGTTAGTAGGATTGTAACATTTCCACTGAACTCTATCATGTATGGTACCGGATTGGCATTAATTAAAATCACCAAGCTTTAGGATTTTGTAACATGTAATCATCTGACATTTAATATATACATGGGTTTCCTTTTAAAATGTTATTTGGGTCACATTATACCACATGAATTCGTCTCTTTCACAAAAGTATTTTATTTTGTGCTATAAACCTGTGCATTGAACAACATATTACAGATCCCATATTAGAACTCCAATTTTAACATATGAAAATCCAGCACAGAAATAGGATAAAGAAAAGAGCTTATCCTTCTTGGTTAAAAAAAGAGATTGTCCCACAGCTCGCCTCACCCAAAAGGTTGTGCTAAATATAATTTCTTTAATATAAAAACATGTGCATTGTGCAGAAGTTTCAATCGCTGTAACACTAAACTGACCAATAGAGCTACTCAGAAACATAATGTGAATTCCATTTTTTTAATTGCTAATGCTAATATTACTTACTACATTCCTGAGAACCTCCAGCAATTTTCCATAACCCATATTGTGTCAATGATAAGCACATCATATTACTTACTACAATCCTGAGAACCTCCAGCAGTTTTCCATAACCCATATTGTGTCAATGATAAGCACATCATGGCAACAAATACTTGAACTGATAAGTTTTCCTTAATCCAGATTAAGTAACTGATAAACAAGTTAGGGACAACAAAGACTTGATTCAAACACAAAGCTAATCTGGTTGCAAATGGATTGGCCGATATGGGTGTTAATACCTATGGTGGGGTATACAAATTTGTTAAAGGACTATGGCCACAACAAGTTTCTGAGAATTATCAAAGAAAATCTAATTGATTTAATAAGAAATGATAAAAAGTCTTAGAGCCAGATTAATTATGCCACTGGGTGTCAATATACTATATTTCTCCTTATAATGTGGACGAGGCATATTTGCATATAATTCATACCCTGCCAAAGTACAGGGTTCAACAGAAAATCTGTTATGCAAATGCGTGGTATTTCAAGTCCGTGAAGTCAGTTATGTTCTAACTTGTTTTGTCCAATTTTATGGATTAAATTGGTTGTCAGTATATGGGAATGAATTATAACAATAATATGGTTTTTCATTTTCAAGACCCTAGATGTGTCAATCCTTTGTAAATGGAACATTATAAAGACATTACTATTTCTGTATCTCATATATATACTCGTGCATATCTGTTGCCACCACCATTGCCTGAGACGCAGGCCTGAATATATTATAATGTACTTTTCTCTATTTTAAGTTAATATATGTTCTTTACAATGTACATAACAACCAACCGATTATTTACGAAAGAAAAAAAAGAAAGTTAACAATTGGAAATGCAAATTGCTAAATTATCGAAAACGGAACTGGGATTTCAGATGAACAAAATGGCTGAACCATCCGATGTTTTAAATAAAACTGCCGCTGCCAACATCTCTAGATCTAATGTACATACATACAGTTTAAAATACAGAATCTAAAGCATAACTGCAATCTGTCAAGTTAAAAAGCTATTAAAATTAGCCGGTACCTTGCTGAGAACCCTGGCTTGATCTTTTGGTTGAAGATACATACTATGTGTAAAATGTTCCAAGGTTCCAGTTATAGAAACAACTAAAAAGAATGTGCTTAAGCTGTACAGAGGCTAAACAAGTTAGAAAAAGAGTAGCACCGATCATCATTATTGTCAACATTACAAGAAGCAAATCGGTGCTGAGAACAATTTAGTCATAACAGGCACAGCAAGATGCTTCTCCAGGGCTCTTTTCCGAACAAATCTCGGCTTCATCTTCTGCAGAAGCAGCATTTCTCCTGCTTTCAAGCCGTAGCAAGCGAGAGCGCAAATCAGCCATGTCTTGTTCCATCAAGAGCAGCCTTCTCTTCAGAATGAGATTATCTTCTTCCAGATGAAGAATGTGGCTCTCTTGATCATCGACCCTGGTCTCCAACAGATTAGCCCCATCACTGTCATCAATATAATTGTAATTACTATTATGATTATAATTATAAGCAGAGTAAACAGAAGGGTAGATCATCTCAAACCGGCTGAGATCCTGATCCAATCTCCTCTCAAATTGCTGAACACTGTGAGGAGAATACTGAGCCTGATCGACATCAATTTCAATCTCAGAATCATCGTCTTCGTCATCGTCCTCGTCATCATCCACATCATCATCTCCTCTTGCATTACTGGCCCTCAGTCGTATGAGGCCCTTCATGGAACCGTACCCATTGACACCCCACTCTTCCTTGGCCATGTCAATCAAGCCCTCCCTTGCAGGGGACAAAACCGGGGTGGGCAAAACCGCCGGAGTGAGGGGGCACGGAGAAACCAGGGAAGCAATACCGCCTGCCTTCTTGGCCCTTATGATGAAAGAAGTGGTATTGCGGGGAGCGTAGGGCGCGGGGGCTCTGAACTTCTTCGGGTGAAAAACTCTTCTGACCTTCAGACGGTTTTGGGTGTGCAGGGCCTGGAAACTACCCTCGGGGTAACCCTGGGGTAACATTCTTGCGTGTTTGCCATTTCTTGGGTTCCAATTGAACCTGTTGCTGGGTTTGTGTAACAGGGCAGAATGAGCACCCATTTCGTCGTGGTTTCTGGCATTGTAGGCGTTCCCGGGTTTCGAACTCTGGTAAGGATTCGGGTTCCTCTCTTGAATCATGGGGATTCACAGTGTATTATATACTGTAAATTTATGTATATTTTTTTACGAAACTTCAAACTCTGGTCAGATGACCTCCCTATGATGTTTTGCAGGAAACAAGAAAGAAAATAGGATCAGAAGAAGCTCTTTAATACGTAAAACACGAAAAGAAAAAAATTCATCGAGATTAGATTTGTTTACCTCTGTGAACTTATCAGCTTGATTCATCGTCTGTGTTCTTTGTCTACAAGTGTGATGTATCAGAAGTAGATCTTTAACGGTTCATATATGTGATGAATAAGGATAAATAAATGTAATTTAACATAGTCCACAAGCATTTACTATAGATTTTTAGGTGGAAGTTGGTTGTTTTCTTCACAAGTGCATAAGGGGCAAAGTGCAAGCTTTTTTTTAATGGGATTTTAACTTTTTAGGTAAAAGCTTACACAATTTTGAGTTATTTGTTTTTTTTTAATGGGATTTTAACTAAAAGGTTTTTTTAATGGGATTTTAACTATTGTGAGTGATGAAGGTTTTTTATTAATTGAATTTTAAGTAAAAGTTTACTATTTTGATTTATAAGCTTATTTTAAATAATAAAAGAACATTATTTATTTATAAGCTTTTAATTAATTAAAAACATTTTAAAGTTATATTGCAAAATTAAATAATTAAATAAGCTAGTCACCACTATCTACAAAATACCTATTATTCTAGTCATAATCATAAAAGAGTCATATAATATCTAAAATTATATAGCCTTTAGTCATATACATAAAGCTTATATACTAAAACCTCTTTGTGATTTAACCTTTAGCCAACAACAAACCTCTTTGTGATTTAATCTTTAGCCAACAACAAAGTTATAAACAAATAAATTACAAAGACCAAAAATTTAGAAGCACATTGTAAATAGGTTCAAACCTCTTAAACTATAATAAGAACATGATAATACTTAAAAGTAAAAATATGAGAATGTGAGTTTAATATACTTGAAGTTATGTTTTAGTTTACGAGTATAGATCTATCTATCTTCAAGTCAAATCTATCAAGCAGATCTATCTATTTTCGATGTATAATTTTTTTTTATCTTAATTTTTTTACACATCCAAAAATATTGCACATCATAAATAATCATGATGAATAAATGATCATAGTATATATGCAATTTTTCTTAAGCCTGTTTTAATTTTTTATTTTAATAATCAAAATCTTTCAAAGAAAATTGATTATTTATATTATTGTGTCATTTAGAGTGTACGTAATAAATACATTAGTGTATTTGTTGCAACTAGATAAGTTAGGTAAATGTGGACAACCACAAAGATGTGGTGTCTCGTACTAATATAATGGTTGATTGATTCCAAAGGGAGTATGTGTGTTATTTGCTCTTCTGCTCCTTTGTATTGTGAAAATAAAAAGATCTCTAACCAATAGTTCTCCACACTACCAATTTCACATGCTTTCCTGAAATACCCATTAAAATAAGTCAAAGATGTGTAACATCTATGGATCTTGGAATTGTTTCTACAACATAAACTACTTTCTATAAAAAATTATTCTCCTTGTTAATAGAATTGGTTTATTGTAACATATAAATATACCATGATACTCAAGCCAATTGATATAGCTAAAGGAGTGGTACCTCCTAATAAAACTTAATTTTATGTAAAAATATTTCTCCAAAGAAATTGGTTTATTGTATTATTCAAATCATGAACAACTCAAATGAGATGAAATGGCGTCATTACAAAATAATAAACTTACATATAAAATAGCTTATGTTCTCAGTCATAAAAAGCTTTGCTCTTGGAGCTAAATATTCAAGTAATAATGTCAATTAGGTCTAGCTCTAGTGGTTAGGGAGGAGAAATGTTATCATTCCCACCCAATTGTTCATGAGGTTGTAAGCCATGAGGAATATCTTACCCTTAGTCACCTCTTTGAGAGAGAGAGAGACAAGTGTTGAAAAAATTGGTCAAATGTGTAAAGAAGCCCAAATTTAATACCAAAAGCTTATTTTTTACCTCTATAATGATTTTCAAAGTGTAAATACAAAATAGAATCTTAGTGTTAGCATTGTTTTGGTTAACAGTTGAGATGAGTAGGTCTAAGGAGAAATAAGGGTATGGTATATCCTGAAAGTTTCAATGGTCTAGATCTTCATGATGGAAGATCTACGGTGGGTGATGAATCCGCTGATGAAAGCTGCGCGGAAGAAGAAGTTTTAATGATCAGTGAAAAGGCTTAAGGCCCACCTAAATCTACGACGAATGATTGAAGGTAAAAATATATATGGCACAGATAAACTCCGTTGTGGGAAGATGCGTGAGGAAAGATAGATCAAGGGTGAGCGGAATATTTAAAGCTTGACATAAATCAACAGTGGGGATTGACGACGGATAGGATCAATGGCAGAGGTGGGGTCTGTTGGGAGAACATGCGCACTATATGATCAGTTGGAGACCATTGGAATTATTAAAAGGCATCATTGATCAACGGTCGGGATTATAGGTGGTTGAGATTAACGGTTGTTAGGTGATCTGCTGATAGAATTTGTACATTGTTTTACACATCATATGAGCATCGAAAAATGAAAGTAAGGATTGTGTAGGAGATAAGATCAACGGTGGACAATGAAGATCTAGTAGATCTACTGTGGCTAGAGGGTCCGCTATGGGAAAGGAGGATTAAAAAATAAGTCACGCAACAGAATAAGGGAAGGATGAGGTTAATGGGTTATCAAGATCGACGGTTAGAAATAGTAGTAGATTTAATCTACGAACGGAGAAGGATCCACCTTTGAGATGTGCATGGGAATTAACAAAGAATTCTATTAGTGGAAAATAAAATCTCTTCCTTAGATCCAAAACCACTACGAGGAATATTATAAAAGGCAAAGGCACGTGTTCGAGGACTATTTGTATTTTATGCATTGGGAGAAGAAAGCATTGTTCTACATGGACAAAGCCAAGTCATAAAAATACCCATCAAGCCGTCAGTTTGCCAGGTAGGTCGTGTTTTTACTCGCTTACTTGTATTTAAACATGGATATTGGAGGAGAAGTAGAGGCTTAGGCCCTAGAATTTCATAAAATATATGAAGTAGAAAATAGATGGCGGGATATTTGATACCATTCTGTCTTTCGGCTCTATTCACCAATTAAAAACAAATTTGTATGCTTTTAAAGACCAGGGCACTGATTTACATAACGTGTTCCAGTCTCATTTGTATTATTTATGTCTAGACCAAACCCTTAACTTTCCAGATTTCATTGATTGGTGCGCATCAAATTATTCCTCTTCTAAGAGGGTAATATTGGATTCGGCCAAAACCAAAATTGTATGTCCTGTTAATGCACTTGTTGTTCGAGCCTCTCTTGTCATTCCTTCTGCTTTTGTACAAAACCGTGAAGATTTCAATGAAGACTACCTAATTCAGTCCTTTAGACATGATACCATTGAGCAAAAACAACCCTTCTTCTCCAAATGTTTTAGGTCAAATGAATCCCTTGATAACCAGCCATTTCCCTTAGATGTAAACATATTCAATGAAGAAACAAAGTTGATTGTTTCAATGTTAAATCAATTCTTAGTTTTAGACACACACATATATGTTCCTGAGTTTTTAATGAGTCTCTTGTTCAGAGTCAGTAGGAATCAGTCTGAGTCTCAATCTCTTTCACCTCCATGCCTTAAATTTTATGAATTCCTAGCTGAAAGTATTCACTCCTAGCTAGTGAATTTCCACAGCACCAGGCATTTCAGATTTCAATCTTATTTTATCATAATGTTTTTATTTTTCAATGAGGAAAATCTATAGCTGCAGAAAATGGTGCTTACAACAAAGATCAATACTAACTTCTTTAAATATATGAACCTGTTGATGACATAGGTTTACAAAGTTTTCTTTCAAAATAAATTACCCAGAGTACTACCACAGATGAAAGAAGCTTTACAATTTGCCCCAGATAGGAAAATAGGAGACTGGTTCCTATTAGAAGAACATACCATTATTAGAGTGTATGGCTTCACTCATGAGCCATATATTTTTCCATCTTTCTTTACTCCTAGAGTATTTTCTTTGGAGATTGTGAGACAAAAATTAATAGTAGAAAATGAACATTTCATCGGCTTCAAGAAAGCTTCATAAAACAAATTCCCTTGGGTAATTGGACCTTTTATCATAAAGGATAAAGCTGCACTTCCTGTAGTTGAGAGTTTGCTACGGGAGATGGATTTTAAAACAGCTGTTGCAGTAAACTATGATCCACAAAATGTTATTTCACTAAGAAGACAATTGAATAAGAACAAGGCTTTTGAGAACCATGTGGTAGAAGGATTGGCTGAAAAAATCAATTGGCTGGATTATCCACCCCCAATGGAGAATGTAGAAGTTACACAGGAAAATCCATTAGTTGTGGAAAAGGCAACATGTATTGTCACTCCCATTGCAAGCATTCGAGAGGTGACAGGTAAAAGAACTTTTTCAGATGCCATGGAAATAGACAAAGAAGGGAGTTCATAAACAACTAAAAGGCAGAAGGTTGAAACTGAGGGAGAATTGGTTGAATTTTTCAAAACTGAAAGTAAGAAAAAGTAGGTAAAGATCAAGGGACCGGCTTTTGAAGTGCAGCAGTATGAATTTTCAAAGGTTCCTGAAACATTAGCTGAAAAATTTAAATCCAAAGCTTATTTATATGATAGATACAAGGATTATAGGGATACATCCTTAAATGAATCTTTAAAATTATATGCATATAACAGGAAAATTTCCAGTAATCCGTGAGATGTAGAACAGTTGGTGGTGGGGTATGGTTAAGACACCCCCTAAGCGGAAAGGTCGTCGGTTCTAATCCCGCGGATACCAATAATCCAACCATGTTAAGGGTTGGTGCGGTCTAGATCGGGTGCGATCCCCGGGTGATTTTGACGGCTTAGATGCCCCTGGTTCATGGTAACTTGGCCAATCTGCTAGTCAGGGGGGTTCCACCACTTTGCCAACAAAAAAAACCAGGAAAATTTCCAGTAAGGAGGTCTATTTGGTGACTGTTAAATATCATGCTAAGAACACTTTGAACTTAGCAGTCACCACTAAGAACAAGATAACATAGAAGAGACTGAACCTAAAAGATATCCCAGTACCTAACATGATCCACTTACACAAACATACTAGGGAGATAATTTATAGTGATTTGTTGAAGGCCACTTTGAAAGTATCTAAGTTGGAATCCACACAAACTAAAATTGAAAATCAACTACGGAAAGAAAAGTGGAGAACAAGGTACACCACTAGCAGATCAAAAAACTTCAATGAGATTTGCTAGCCATTGACAATGAAGCAAATAAGGGAGAAGTTACACAAAAAATCCGTGCAGAGAAGGAGAATACAATTCAGTTGCTGAAAAAGAAGTTGAAGATCCCTGCCACACAATTAATTCAAGCTTCAGAATTAACTGAGTTGGAGAAAGAAAAAGAGCTAATAGCTAAAGAGTTAAGTGACAACAAAGCAAAACTATTGAAGTTTGCTAAAGAAAAGAAAGAATGGGAAAAAGAGAAAGCTATTTTGGTTGAAAAAATCAATGTTTTAAATGAAAGAAAATTGGCTTTAGAAAAAGAAAAAGAGGATAGGAGCAAAGAAGATGAGGTACAAATAATTCATCCTATTGCACAAACAAGTACGGAATCGATTGTGTAGACTATGTACCAAGTAAGTTTAAGGGACTTGGAAATTGTTAGCTTGAAAAACCAAAATAAAAATTTGATTGATGTAGTTTTGAAAAAGGAAAAGGAAAGAAAAGCGCTAGAAAATAAACATAAAGAACTGCTAGATAAAAATGATAAATTGGTAAAGCAATTGTCTGGGAAATTGCCAATGCAAGGAGCAAGGCACCTTATTTGGGACATGATCATTATTGAATCTGTTAAGCTTAGGCCTTATTTAAATTATATTTTGGACAAAGAGATGGTCATCAATGCTGCTAGACAAAGTTGCATTGCAGTAAAGGAAGATTTAAATAAGAAGCATGTGGATACAGCTAATAATATAATCAATTTCCTTAATACTTTATCAGAGGAATATTTAAGGACCATGGGAATAAAAGACAAAATCACAGTGATCACTTGGGCCAGGAAGGTAGTGGGAAAGCACCAACACATAGAAACTGTGCAAGCAAAAATTGACATAATGCAACATCAGGTGATCAGTGGACTTTGAGATGATCAACTCTTTTAGAGCAATTTGTTCCTAGCTGTCACCCATTTCCTATGTGGATCATGTAGAGTTACGAGTATTGGCTAAAGAAATGGCCAATCTAGAGCTGCCATCTGTGGACCAGTGGAAACCAATAGAGAAGTTTGGCAGAACAAAGTACAGGCTACATCAATAAAAGAGTTTGAGGAGTTTTGAAGACTAGTTTTATTTTGAAAAATGTAAAAAGAAAATTGAGTAGTTAGTTTGTTAGGAATCAAATGACAAATGTAATAAGGCAGTTATTTTTTCCTATTTTTAGCATAGAAGCAATTACCAGCTCACGGATCATTTTGATGTATTTAGGCAACTTTTTGCAATGTATTGAGGGTTGGAACCCGTGAGAAGATATTTTTTATTATAAAAGAGTTTTCAAGATTAATAAAGATTTTAGAGCCAAGCAGGGCTTTTTTTTGCAGAGATTCTTGTGTTATTTACTTTATAGTCTGTACTTCTTTCCTTCATGTGAATGTGTTTCATGTTTAACCTTTCCATTATGTTATCTTTTCATGCTTGAATTTGTGTATATTGTATTAGAATTCATAATATTATGCTCTGATCCTTTACTTTCAAGCATTCACAAACTTATTTCCACTAAAGTTAGCATTGGATTCATCCTGAGATGCCCATGTTAATGGATTGTTTCTTTATTCTTCCTTATCACCACACAATCATCATTTTGACTATAAAGGAGTAGCTACACTGCCTCTATTTAAATTTCCATTGCAAAGCACTATCATTATTTGTTTTTCATATATGACTCCATGCCCATTGACCACCAGTTTCAGCCATAGTTACTATTACATTGTATTTCTTTAATATATGTATGGCCTATGAGTTTATCTATTGAGAATTCCCTCTCTAGAAGGAAAGAAGCCAAATTTCCTCCTAAAGATTGGTTTTGTGGTTACCTTGGGATTATCCTTTCACAACCGAGGGTAAATTCTGAGTGTTAACATCTTGGCGTCGTTGTCGAGGAACGAGAGTTCAAATATGCCCTGGGAAGAACGATAGTGATATTCAAGAAGACATGATTTATGGGGGAAACATAGGTTCTTGCATCCAAATCCTGATGCGTTTTTGCCTTGGCGAATCCACATTGATTTTCAAGAGGGAATTCTAAAGACGACATCCTAGATTTTAGAAGATCGCACATAAGAGGTAACCCTAATTCTGATACTTTACATATTGTGGAAGATCCAGAAAGTTTAATTAGGAAAAGATGAGGAAAGGAACAAGTAGGTACTTCTAAAATAGAACAATCTTTTTCTCAAACTCAAGAAGAATTTCTCAGTTTTCAATATTTTGTGTTGGAAACAAAGTTTGAACAATCTTTCTTAAGTTCTAAGTCTGAATCAGATTTAAAACAAGTTGAAATCAGTCCAAATAGACTTCAGTCTTATTTGTTAGATTCACTTTGGAAAAATCTCTAGAATACTGTAAAGATAAAAGAAAGAAATCCTCCAATCCAAACTTCTCAACCCTAAATTCCAAGTATTGTTCAAAATTCTCATGTTGTTCATAACCCTCCCAGAGCTATGCCTTCTAGGTTTGCTTTATCAGCTTTTCCCACTGTATTACATGACCTTCCATAAAAAATATTCATAGAGAATTTCATTATTTGACGGGGAGAGAAGTTTCACAGGTAGGCAACATGTGGATAGGTTTGAAAATTTCATTGATTTAGAAGAAGTGGATTATGATGATGCTAAAATGATATTGTTTGCACAAAGTTTATCTCAGGAAGCTAAAAGATGGTTTAACGATCTTCTTGCAAGGTCTATTTCCACTTTCCAGGATTTTCAAACTCTTTTTATGAATAGGTGGGAAGATAAAAAGAGTGCTCTGCAGGTTCTTGCTCAATATAATAATTTAAAGAAAGGAAATTTTGAGTCAGTGCATGAATTTTCCAGCATATTTATGAGGGTTTACAATTCAATACCAGCTGACATAAAACCCTGGGTTACATTATGTTGATGCATTTGATAGTGATTTTGCTTTGTTATTGAGAGAGAGAAAATATGTTGATCTGCTTGCTATGTTTAAAGATGATTTGGAGTTAGAGACTAGCTTAATGGCTTATGGGAAAATGAAACAAAGAATGGAGGTAGATAGGAGAAGAACTATGGAAGACAATAAATCTTCTAGATCTTCATCCAATGATGCAAAGTTTGATATAATGATGAGAACAATGGAGAGGTTGATGGACAGATTAGCATTGGATAACAAACCTCCAAACAGAGAGCAACTTGAGCCACAAATCAGGAATCTCAATTTCAAAAGACCTCCTCCTCCTCCTCCTCGGATTAGACAGAGAGATCAAAGAAATCCCAAGAATGTTGAATACCAACAAATAAGACCCCCATTTCCAGAGAATTTTGTTGATGGGGAAGAAGAGAATGATCCAATGGATAACCAAATACACCATTTTGATGATCTAGACTCTTAAATTTATCTTACAGAATAAGAACAAAATATGTTTGCTTAGGAATATGATTGCAATACCCTTGAGTTAGAAACAAAGCAATATCAGAGAGGATATCAAAATGCTATAGATGATTTCCAAAGAAAGTTAAAATTGAGAAGTAGAGATGTAATCATAACTAAGTGAAGGATACCTCCAAATCATCCTTATGCTAGTCAGCATAATGTAGAAAAACAAAAAGAAAAGATTGTACAAAAGGTTCTAGAGAGCAAAACAGAAACATTGAAAGATAATAAAAAGAGATGTCAAAAGAAAATAAACAACAAATGTCAGTTCAAAGTGACAGAAAATTTTCCTCCTTCAGTTTACAAAGTGAACTATCAAGATAAAAATTTCCATTCCTTTCAGTGAGTTGTTGAGAAACTATGAATACAGAGAAAAGATAACCAAAATGGTTAAAACTAATGGAGAATACCAGGTAGACACACTAGAATTGACAGATAATGCTCCAACAATAGTTATTGGTCCTAGAATTGAAGACATTGATGAAGAAGATGTTCCACCATTCTATGTTAGCCTTAATGTTGTTAGGATTATTATAATCCTCCCTTGTCCATATATAGTCTATTGATCATCTTGTCTAGCATAGGGAGACATTATTACTGTACTGGAGTATGGGTAACACATATAGAGGTTAACTACCACTTACTGCATGTTCATGCATGATTTTAAGTGCCTATGATACCATTCCCTACATTTTAAGAGCCACTTTGAGTGCCACCACCAGCCTCCATTAGTTAGTTGTGGTAGGTAACCAGTTATGTTGAGTTAACCTTCAGTTACAATCACTTAGATCACTCTCAGTTAGTCTAGAACCAATTTTGCATGGTTGCATGGGGAAGTGGCGCCTTTTTCCACCTACCTTGTCAGTTTAACTGGTTTAACTAGTTTAACTGGTTGTTAGGTTGATTTAGTTATCCAGAGTTAGACTTGTGGCTCCCATGCAATGAGTTAGATACTCCTAGTTAGCCAATCAATCAGGTTTAGTTGGTAGATTACGATCTTATCCACATGATTTGAATACTACTTATTGTAACACCATTACATACTGCTGGAATAATGAAGATTAATGTTGTAATTTACTGATCAATTCTTATTAGTTTTCTCAGAAACTTGTCTTGTTCAGTGTAACATTGTCCTTACTATTCCACTGCATAATTATAAATTTCAATTGCTCTCATTGCCTGTAGAGCAATGGTTCAATAATTCAAACATGGTATCAGAGCCTTGTTCAGGCTAACAACAAATCTTGTCCGACCTCCATTGTACACTAGAAGCAACCGAGTTTCCACATAAATCCTAGAATGATAGCCTTGCTCCCTCTGAATTATGTTCAGAGAAGTATATCCAGGTGTGACGGACTCTGAGAAAGTGTACATGTCGAGGTGGAAAGGCTTGAAACTGACATGATTGCGAATTGTTTTCTTTTTGCAGTGATAGTTACAAATTCAATATGGATTCGAGATTATTAGTTCCTTTTCTTACTCCATTCACAAGATATTCATAATGGAAATTGAAGATGATTTCATCTCTAAAGAGACACGGTCTCTATGAGGTATCTATTGGACTTGGTAAAGAGTCTTATGAAGATGAGAATGACTAGCTAAATGATGGTGATAGATATTTTAGAACAATATGTCTGTCCTTTTCTCCAAACTTGCACTACCTTATTGATTCTGTTGAATACCCAAAGGATCTCTGCACATAATTGGATAGAACCTTTGTCAAGCACAATGAGGATCATTATAGCAATTTGGAGAGAACACCCAGCACTACAAGATTTCTTTCTTCAAAATTCTCGGCCTCTATTATCTCTAATGAAGTTGTTCAAGATAAAGAAGAAGCAGAATCTTCCACACAGTCAATTTGAATTGAAGACAGTCTCCTTGGAGTGACTCCTTCTCTTGTTGCTCCAGAAGTTTATGAGATATTTGATATCTCATATTCTCATATATATGATCCATAAGAAGACATTCAAATATTTGTTATTGAAGAAAAACTCGCCTTCCATTCTAATCAAGCATTCTCCAGTGATTCTTCTATTTTAAATTTTGTGCAAAGTTTGCTAGTGATTGCTTCAGAAAATGAAGAGGAATTCGATTTCTCTCTCTCTAATGTTGCTGCTGGTGTGGAGAAAAGTAATACTTTGGATTTTTTGGAAAAAATATCATATTTTAGGAGCGATCCATTCACTCTCATTGATCTAAAGCTTCCAGCAAAATCCTACATGATTGCTTGCACCAATACTCAGACTTTTGTTGAAGAAGGAGAAAATTGAGCATCTACCATCTCAGTGGAGCACTTGGAACCTTTGTTCCATGCTCTTGGACCTGATATGACATTATTTGGTTCGATTTTTAAGTTTCAAGAGCCTCTAGTCATGCTTGTAGCTGTTCTCATCAATTTTGGTGTGAAAAAACAAGTTTCTCAAGTCTCTTTCAAAATTGCTGCTGGGGATTTGATGTCAGTTTTCTCCCATGAGTTTGTTGATATTATATTTTTTGAATAATTGGTTATTTTATAAGCTATATCAAATTATGGAGCTCACTCATTCGCTCTCCACATTCCCAGTAATTCTCTACCCACTAATACAAAATGAGGAATTAGCTACTACGTGACTAAAAATTCTAGTCACCACTGGTTTTTCAAGTGATTTACTACTAAATATGAGCAACTTTGATTGACCGAACCATAAACGACTAAAATTAACGACTAATTTAGTCACCAATTAACAAATATGACTAGATAATAGGTGATAGAGTTAAAAATGACTAACATAAATGACTAATTTAGTCACGGCATAAAAAAATGACTAGCTAGAAGAATATGAATTAGTCATTTATGTTAGTCATTTTTTATTGTTACTCCAACAATGGAAAATTGCAATTTTTGGACTTTAAAAAGTTATGTAATGGATAAATGGGGGCTTCCAATTGTCTTCCCAAAGGTTGCATTTCATTAATTAACTGAAATTATGACCCCTTTCACAAAACTTTCCTACGCATATGTTTTCATAGAAAACAACTCTATGTTTGATGAACTAGGAAAAGGGGTTGTTGATTCATAAGAAGATATGTTCGTCTGGATAGAGTCTTAGGAAGATGAGGTATTATATCCTCCTCACAAGCACATTCACTTTAATTTTTTCATGTTTTGTATCTTCAAGGTTGGTATAGTTTTTGAGATGGAGTTCTCTAGAGCTAACAATAAATACCCAATCTAATATTATACCAGTAATTTATGGTCTATAAGTGAAACTTTTTGAAACTCCCTAACAATATCAAATACAAATATTACAAAATATACCATTACTCATTATATATATAAGAATAAAATAAATGATGGAAAAATATATGTTTATTATATTGACCAAACCCATCAATTTCTCCATATAAATCACTCATACAATCCCATGCTTCATTTTACATTCATAAACAAACATATGCTATAGTTCTTTGCATTTTCAACAAGTTTACTATATTGACCAAACCCATCAATCTCTTCATATCAATCACTCATGCAATCTCATGTTCCATTTTACATTTATAAGAAAATATTCAACTTGGTAAAAACAAATTCACACATGGTGTATATATATCCGGCGTAAACCTTGATTAATTTTGTAACTTTGTTTTTATTCTTCAACTTCGTAAAAAGAAATTCACACATGGTGTAGATATGTGTGTCTTAAACATTGATTATTAGTTTTGTAACTTTGTTTTATTTTAGTGCAAAAAGTTAAAAACGTGTAAAGTAAGTTTTTAAAAAAACTTATTACTTTGGAATATTTATCTTGTTACAAAGGAATAGTTTGTTTCTATACCATTAAATAAATAAATTGCTTTTCTAAAGTAATATAGCAAAAAGGAATGAAATAAGTTGTTTCACATCTCTCCTTTATATATAATAATCATTAATTCGAGTAGTAAACTCCCGCTCAACATTCAAAATTGAACCCTTCCCAGCCTTTCCAAAGGGTTCTAGCCCTTCCTAGAAGTGCAAAATTAAAATTGCCCTTCAAAAGAAAATTAAAATCTAAATTTCACCCTTCCAATTAAGAAGGACGTAATTTATATCAACATTTCAATAGAAGAGCAACATTTGAAATTATCCATCCATATAAATTTCTCAAGATGTTGAAATTCCTATGTTAGAAAGTTATACTAATCTCTCACTCACTCACGTCATGCCCTCAGTGTTTAGCTGTGGAAGACGACCAATGATCACTGACGACTATGAGGCAATGGCCACCAAGATGTGACTTTGAATCCCAAGTCATTTGGGGTTGCACTCTAAAGTGTGACAATGTGTCAGGGATTACAACTGTAATAACAAAGAACAACTACTAGTCTACTACTAGGCTTGAAACGAGCCCAAAACTTTGTGCCTACTATCTATGTAAACCTGACTACCAATGTCCACTCGTTTTTCGTCAAAATGAAATTCAAATGGCCAGTTTGATGAGCCCTCCTCTACAAGATTTCATTGCGTGCATGAATATCATAGACGCACGACAACTATAAATGGCACTCAATGCATGCAACTACAAATAATGGCATGCTTCTAGGATCACACATTAAGCAGAGGTCGATTTATGCATTGATACAGGGAGGTGTCACTAGGCACTTGATATAGAAAAACAATGAGCTAGAAAAAAAATTGGACCAAAGCACCACAATGGTTATTAAGAAATTTAAAATAACAATTTTTGCCTTAAGAATAGTCTTCAATTTGATGGGTGACATGATCATGATGTAATCTCCCTCCGTCCTTCCAAACATTTGTGGTTTCTCACAACTTTTTTCATGGGTGCTCACCACCAAAATACATATAAAAATTACTTGTCTTTACATCATCTTCTCTTTAAATCCTCATCTCATAGACATAACTAAGGATTATTATGCATGCACATCCTCACCTTATAATATCAATTGGGTCAAGGCGCAGAGACATCCATAAAATATCAAATGTGTCAAGACACAAAGAGTAAGAGACAACTATAAGTAAGTCTTATATTAAATTTACTATATAAGTCTTTAATTGACACTATCAACTGAGATTTGATACATTGGATTGTCGTGATATTCTTTTCACTCCTTACCATTGTGATATGAAAGGCATTCTTTGAAGGTGAAGTCCACAATTTTACATCTTCTTCCTTATTCTCATGCCTTTTGGTAAGACAATAAGGAGGGTAGTGACCCACATCAACATGTAAAATGTTTTCGACATAGAGGTAGACAAATTAATTGTTTTCATTAAATAACTTAAATTTCCTACCTGTTACTTCCGATTCACCAAATCGTGGACTGGTACAAAACACAACAAATTTTAGAACCTTGAGCTCTTAATTACTCACACCGAGAACTTTCTCAAAGCATGCCATTAATAAACTTATTTTGGTGTTCTAGTTCACTTTAAAAGGAAGATTGTTGAGACTTAGACATGCAGTGAGTTGCAAGGCTTCAATTGACTTGGGCTTGATTCCATTGCCCATCCATCCCATACATGTATTTTGTTGCGTTAAGTGTTAAACAACAAAATTTGATGCCTCGGCCCCAAAGATGATATCGTTGCTAACTTGCTTGGTATGCAGTATTTTTTTAATGTTTTTTTAGTTGTGTATTATTTTTTCTTAGGTGCCCAATCCCATCATTCTTACATCACTCGGGATTGGACTGCTACCCTCTCTCTAGTTTGAATTAAGTTTTTGGTTGTATATATTGGTTGTAGGTTTATTATAGCCTTGTTTTGCTTAGTGGATTCCTTTTGTACATAGTTAACAGTAAGTAATTCTCTCATGGTTCTAGTTTTTCTTTAAGACTATATCTAGTTACGACATTTTGCACTATGCATAAGATCAAACGAATTCCCCAATATGGTTATTGCATAGTCTAAATAGTTTTTTTTGTATACTGAAGTGTGCTCCAACTTGAAAAAAATACTATAGAATAGTTGTTATGTTACTTACTCTAAAATTAGTGTTACATATTTGTCAAATTAATGCATTTAAATTAAGTTTTATTGAAAATATGTCATATTTTTGTATAGATATTAAAAGGTGCTCAATTCTTTAAAATTGTAAAAATTTAAATGAACAATATTTTCTTTTTTGTATTTTTGAAAAAAAAAATTAATTAATTTATACTTGCCAAATAAAGTACAACTATTTATATTACCCTTCATCTTTAAAGGGCTTGAAGAATAAAACTATTCATATTGCGCTTCATCTTTGAAGGGCTCGGAGAATAAATGCCCTTCCAATTGAAATTAAGACCCACCCTTCAAATTTGATCACTGCTCCCGCTCATTGTTCCTCGAGCCAACCAAAATACAAATGAGGTTGTTAATAACCTTCCCAACAAGGCTCTGGCAAGATTTCTGATCCCCTAAGACTAGGTAGTATTTTTCCAGTAACTACTCAAAATTAGGATTTGAGAAACGTCCCTTTGTCACTTTAAATTGTCCTATCTAACCTTCCATTCCGCCTACCATTCCTTGTGTCATTTTCATAACAGAGGTCAGAGGATATTCATAGATCTTGTGATGAAGTTGTCACGCACTTTTGCTATTTCAATGCATGTGTTTATACGTATAGTCTTCATCAGAGGGAAGTTGGAACTTGCAGAGAAGTTGAAGAAATGAAACTTTGAAATTGCCTGCATGTTTCTTGTAGAAGAATCTTGCTGCCATAAATGATTTTGGCATTCCCAGAAAATCTATCATGGGTCAACTGGATACATGTATGAAGCAGATTAGAAATAACAGGATTGTTTATCTACTTGTAGCTACAAGCTTAGTCTCGTTTGTCATTTATTTCTCCTGTGACGGTCAAGAAACAATGAAGAATCCCAGGCTTAGGAGAACTTTTAGCTTCCATCCGAGTTACTCCCAAGCTGTGGACAGTTTGGCTCCGTCTCCTTCTCCTGAAATAGTAAGTTATGGAGATAAAAAGAGTATTCTCCAGAAATCTGGCTACATGGAAATAACCCTAGTGTAGAGAGTGATGGTTACCAAAATAGTAACAGTTTAAAGCAGAAGCACAGTGGTGAGAATTTGGCTTCGAAGAAGGGACAATTGGAGAGTCAGTATCCATAGCATGTTGTGGAGAAAGAATCTTGACCGGTAAATCAATCTCAAAACATCTCCGAATTCGGTGCAGTAGTTGACAGTACTTATGGTAAAGTATATACAGTGAAAAAGAAAGAAAACCCACTAGTCCAGTGTGATATATATTCCGGGAAATGGGTTAGTGATGATGCATATCCTCTTTATCTTTTTGGAGAATGCCCTTATATGAGCGGCGCATTTGACTGCAAAGGGAACGAGCGCTCAGAATCAGGATATACACAATGGAGATGGCAACCTAGAGATTGTAATATTCCCAGGTATGCAAAACTACTTTTTACATTTATGAATTATCTGAACACTATATTCATGAAATGCCTCTCAAATTAGCACTTGTCTTGCCTTGAAGGTTGAATGCTACAGACATGTTGGAGAGGCTAAGGGGAAAGAGACTCATTTTCATAGGGGATTCCATCAATCGTAATCAATGGGAATCCTTAGTCTGCATTCTGAGAACTGCAATGTGTGAAAAGAGAAAGAAATTCATATCCAAAGGCGCCATAACTACTTTTCTAGCTAAGGCAACCTTTTTAACAGAAATAACTTTTCATTTTATTTCCACAGGCTGCATAGAAATTTAAGTAACAAAGAACCTAATTTATGGCAATGTGCTGCAGGATTATAAATGTACAGTGGAGTTATTTTGGGCTCCCTTCTTGGTCTGTACAAATTCATATAAGAATAAGAAAGATTATTTAGGCTAAAATTTATTTAATATGTTAAATCTGATGATCGATCACTACACCCGTAAGAGAGTTAAATTGCAGAAAGAGGATTAGAGGAAGGTGCGTGGAAGAAGGGGTCTATCCGTTCATGATCGACATATCAGCATCGATCACTGAGCCCCTTCTTAGGCCTTACCATTACCCTTCTGCGCGTGATTTTCTCAAACTATGAACTCTTTCAAATTTAAGGCATTTGCTTTTAATATTCTTGTTTATTGTCAATTTTATGCTGAGATTTGAATCTTGATGTATGTATATGTGAATGAATGGCGATTGGTTGATATTTGCAGAAGGTCATTTAGCGGAATGGGCAGAGGACCAATACATGGGCTCTCGCCTAGGTAGCCTGCGAGTGTTGAAGTGGATGCGATGGTGACAGGGGAGGAGATTCGAACTGCTGCGTCCTCAGATCCTTACCCACCCTCTATCCATGGCCCTCTTTTCACAACAGCAGAGCCTTCTTCACAAGGTAATTCCAATTCTTGAACAAGGACGGAATTTTCAGGTATAAAATGTGTCTATTTTAGTCGGGTTTGTCAGTTCGATCCTGAGTCGTCACAGTTTTAGTTTTGAAAAGTTTGGCCCCTTAATCTTACAACCCTACATTGCAGAAATGACTTGTGAATTAAGTTTCTAGGGTGGGGGGACTTATGGGCTCCACTTTTTGAAATTAGTGGGCCATCATCTAACGTGGCTTGGAGGATACTTATCAGCTATAAATTTGCTGAAGATGAGATGAGACATTGTTGTTCTCTCTGACCTGGGGAAGTTCTACTTGGTCAATGAGCCATTATTAGCATCTCATGGATGGTAAATCTCTATTGCTCAAATCTCTGCCTGCCTGAGAAAAGCCGGGTGCTAGTAGCACAGGTTTTAGGCTTTAGGATTAGATTTTGTTTGCCAATTTGGATGTTGTTTGTGGTACAAGTCCTCTACTTGATATGATACATCCTCCCTCACTTTGGTAAAGGTGCTTGTGGGCTGTCTAGGTTCCTTGTTTATGATTAGTGTCTTTATGATGTTTACTTAGTTACAATCTTACTAAATTACATTGACATTGCAACTTAAGTCCGTGAAACGTCCTTTTCTAATAATGACATGGCCATGAGATTGACATTTGAGTAAATCGTAAATGGATAGGAGCAGAAACATGTTTGCCATTGTGTTTCCTTCTTAACTCTACTCCTCTTGTAGTATGAACTAAATTAAAAATTTTCGAACTTTCTTTGTGACTAGAAGAGTGGAATCCTTGGTTTAAACTTTATACTTTATAGCTTCTATGACATATTTCGCAACTTAAAAATGAAATGCAATACAATTAACACTATTTGATTGAATGCATTAATCTAGTATCCACATTTGCTTTATCAAATTGTAATACGTCATTTTGATTATAGACACTGTAGGTTGATCTCTCCTTCTTTCTTCTTATTTTTGTCATTTGTATTGCATACTAATTTGTCAATTTCTCCATAACATCACATTCTCTTCTCATGATCTTTAAATATTTCTTAAGGAAAACACAATCAACTTTGAGCCTAATAGCATGCAAATGTGTGTAATGAAATCTGCAAAATGTTTCATATGTTCACAAACATTTCCTAAATAATCTTGCATGCATCCTTCTTCTTAATCTGTTTGTTTCTTAACATGACACATTTATTTGTATACAAATCACATGAGAGATTCATTTCCATTCATCATTCTCAACGTTTTTATCACAATCTCAAATATTTTTATTTTATTTTGTTTCCTTTGTTGTAGGTAGTCTTTTGTTGACACATTTCCTTCATAGAAATCACATGTGCGACTCATCTCCATTCATCACTCTCAATGTTTCTATCACAACCTTGAATGCTTCTATATTTTTTGATTTCCTTGTTGTAGTTAGAATTTGGCACAAAGACTTACCATGGAATAGAAGACCTAGCGAAGCTCCATATATTAATGACAGCAAACATTAAACCCAAGTCCACTTGAAGTTATGAGTTTGGAATTGTTATTGTTACTGTTGTAATCAAGAAATAATCTTGGTCCGCATGGCTTAATTAAAGGAAAAGGAAGAGCAATCACAAACATATTTAGAAAAAATGCAAATTGCCATTGAAGCTCTCATTCATTTCATAGTCTATTTATAAGGATATGCACATGTTATGATCATAGATTAAGCATAGTATGCAATGACATTGCCTTCAATAGACATGATAGCTCAATTCTAAACAGTCACAAGATGGTTGGGGAGCAGTCATTAGCCCAACTAATCTGGATTTCCTAACCAATCCTAATGGCATTTTCATATTGGCCTTATGACTTAACTTAAAAACCCACTCAAAGTAATGAAGTATATTATTGGCCCATAATAACCATTGCATTCATGATTCGCCACATGTATAAGTTACTAAAGACAAATTATACCATAAGATAATATATATAGAAGCTACTATCTTGGGGCTGACATTTCCCCTCCACTATGACTAAGTGTCATTGCTTATCTTAGGTAGACTGAATTTTTTTGATCAGGCCTTCATTTCTGTCACTATTTTTAGTGTTGGTGATGAAAATAAACTTGTTCGTACCTCTTTGAACATTACTTTAATTTGTAGTGATTCTTTACACTTTCTTGCATTTTCATGTACTCTCTATTTAGTATTTACAATGCACTCTCCATTTACTTGCTCTTTAGCTTGTTGGACTTGCATATTTTCTTTATATACTTTGTCCTTTTGTCTCTACATGGCTTCATTTGATTTTTGAGTATGCTTTTGTTCTTCATCAAGGTTTTTCACTCTTATTTTTAAATCTTGATTATTCATATTTCACTTTTCATCCTCTACTCTGTGCTTAAAAAAATGTGTATATTTGACACCCATACTCCAGAGTCCATAGCACCATGATATCACACAAAATAACCTCTTGTTATCCAAATTGCATTATAGCTTCTCCAAAGTCAAGGCCAACCTTTTGTAGGAAGTGTAAACTTCTATATGTGAATCTTGCTTGCCATGTTGAATTACATTTGAATTTTGAAATAATGCATTACACTTGTATACATTATCATATTAATGAGACCGAGATCCTGAAATTGTGAACTTTTTGAACTTTCTCAAATTTCATGTCCATAATATAAATTTGCATATATAATCACATATGTACCCTCTCAAATTGGATGCATGGCTTATCACTTATCTCCTAATCTTTCTCATATGATTGTTTTTATAGGGTTATGCTATTCATAGGAATCTAATAGTATTTAGTGGCATTATCAAGAAGTGGTTTGATGTCTGGAATGGGTTGTTTCATGTTGAAAAGGTCTCAATTGTTAACCATTGGATTTTCAAAGAAGTTAGTTGGGTGTCTTAAGTCTTAACTTCTCATCATTGGTACAATAGAGTCAGACATGCCAACATGTTTTTGGTTATTTTCACTCCACACTAGTTCTTTGATTTGCCAGATACAGTTATTGACAAATGGCCTTCGGGAAAATATCAATTCGTCAGCTAATTGTTACAAAAAAAGTCCTACAATCATCAAAGAGAGCTCCTTTTTCTCTCTGTGGATTCTCACATTGCTCTTCAGATGAAACCCACATTCTGAGTTTAGCAGAGTGGTCTATATTGGGGTCACTCTCACAGTTACCTGTTGATCACCCCTTCCAGAGAGCTGATAAAGTTAGGGATGGAGAGAACTGTCAGAAACAAAACATTATCTTAGATGTGTCCATGAAACAATGGCTAAAACACTCAGACAGGTTGCTTCCAAGAGATGCTTCTCTACTCGTTCTTAGGGGACAGGGAGTCTCATTTAAAGGAGTCAGATTGATATCTCACTTCACCAGGACTTCTTCCACTACAGCAGCAAAACAATGCACTATTGAGGATGAAGAGGATGACAATGAAGAGAAAGTTTCAAAGCAAAGAAAGATTGAAGCATCATCAGAAGAATGTGACCAGGCAGTAGAAGGGTTGAGCTTAGTAAAATCCAAGGCAAAACAAGTGCAGGAATTTCTCAGGAAAGATGAGGCCTTCTTAAAAAAAAATTGGGCTACAATGCTTGGAATTGGATCTGCACTAAAAGTGGTGGAATCTATGAGCAGACATGTTTTATCACTTGAATGGCATTTAACTTCTTTTAGCTTTAAAATACAATTGATCAATCACATATTTAGTGATGGAAATTGGGGGAAGAAATTAAATAGAATAATTTAGAGGATTTTCTATTCTTGTGTTTCATGGCAGTCTCTCATCAAGGAAAACCCTAGGAAATGAAACTATTTTACATAAGTTTTTAGTTTAGATGGCAATTGCAAATTTCTTTAATAAGTATTTCGAAATTTCTAATATTATTTGAACCTTAAAACACCTCCTTGCATAGTGTAGACTTTTATTGAATAGTGCCAATTTTACAGGTTGCTGAAAAAATTCTAGATGGAAGGGAATTGGAGTTCTATAATGGGATGGAGATTTGACAGAATTGCTAAACCGTGTGAGGGAGAAGCTCAACAAATTTGCTGAGGTAAGAGCTGAGATACTTGGCTATGAATTCTTTTGAAATTTTGATTTCCTATTTTTCATTTTGGAACAATATTATGGTATTCTGATAGACTCATCATTTTCTCCAGGGTTGGTCTCGAGAAGAGAAATACCATTGCCTCGAAGAGACAGAAAAGTCTTTTGAACACTCGAGAAAACTCCTCCGTTTGATTATCTCATGATTAAGCTGTTTTTCAATTCTATTCCAAAGAATTTGTATGTAATTTTATAGTTATATGGACTGTGGTTCGGATTTAAACATGTCTTGCTAATTATCATGTCCTAGTATTTTGATAGTCTCATCATTTTCTCCAGGGCTGGTCTCTAGAAGAGAAATACCATTACCTCGAAGAGACTGAAAAGTCTTTTGAATACTCGGGAAAACTCCTCCGTTTGATTATCTCATGATTAAGCTGTTTTTCAATTCTATTCCAAAGAATATTTATGGAATTTTATAGTTATATGGATTGTGGTTCAGATTTAAACATGTCCTGCTAATTATCATGTCAACACACTTGTGGGCCATTCATTGAGATCAATGGATGGAGTGTCAGCTCCACTTTCATCTCCTTGGACAGTTTCCTTTAAAAATGTTGGAAAATGGATTTGTGTGTTCTAAAGCTAGTAAGTTCAGATGCTCTCTAAATCCTTGACTGTACATTGTATATAAACAAAATATATATTGCATCATTTCCTGTCTGTGTCATTGTTAGGGAGGATTCTGCAATTGATACACAGAAAGGTTCTATTCTTATTCTTTAGGGCATCTCTATGTTATGTTACATATGGGAAAATGCAAATGGATTTCTCCCATGTATATTAAATCTATTAGCTTTGACTGCTCCCCAAATCTTTGTCTGTAAATTGTATGTAAGCAATATAGTTTGACATCACTGCAGTCTGTGCCTTTGTTAGGGATTTTACATTAGATACACTAATGTATTCCCTATTTCCGTATTCTTTAGGGCATCTCTCTGTTATGCTACAGATTGGAAACATGGATTTCTCACATGTATATTGAATCTAGTATCTTGAATGGTCCCCAAATCTTTGCCTGTAATAGATGGATGAGGGATGTTGGAGGCATTCCAATCTTGTGGTTCATCTCTGTGGGCTACCAGGGTCACAAACTGTAATTTCCTCATATACTATAAATTAGTTTTACCTATCCTACTTCATTCGTCTTTTGTTGTTGTTAGTATGGTTTTATCCTTTCTCTTTCTTATCTTGGACGTTTCATTTCACATTTTCCATGGATACCATATAGTTTGTATCTTATGCCCTATTTTCTTCTCTATTGAGAATTTAAGTAGCATATTTTTCATTTGTATTCAGTGTTAGAAGGATAGGTTAAGTATGAATTCTAATGCAGTTGTTGTCCTGTCATCCTGCAGATATTTATCGGCATTGATTTCTCAATCTTTTTTGGATATTAGATCTGTATCAAGAATTCTAGATAGCATCATCAAATAATGTATATAGCTTTGTTGCATTATTGAACAATACGAAGGCACCCCAAATACAACAGAGTTGGAGCAGATTACAGAGGTTAGTTTAATACTCTTTAAAGGTAGTATTAGCTTTTAATCTATAGCTTCTAATTGCTGAGAACTTCTTAAAGAAAATAAAGAAATTGTTTAGTCGTATGCATTGAACTTTGGCTTCAACAGCTTTAGAGCTATTCTTTACATATAAAGTAGGCATCGAGGCAAATACTTGCATTAAATAATTGTGCATTCAACAAAGCTTGTCTTGATTTCTTAACTACTTGTTGGTTTTAACTTTTTACACTTTAAATTTTAAAAGTTGTTTTGGTTCCTTTTATGTTTACCGATCAAAGCTTTCACAGTTTTTATTGAGGTGCATTTTAAAATTTAACACGCATTGTAAAGATATTTTCTAGTAATATCAATCTCAATTTATGCATTTGTTAGAAAGTTTTTTTTATTTACGAGTAATGATTTTTGACATCTAATATACAAGATGAGCTTGCTATTTTCTTTGAGGTGGATAATAATATGGAAGGCACTAGACAGGTGGAATGGTCTTTCTTAATTTTCATACATAAAATTTCTGGAAAAGAACAGAAACTACATGGTATGACGGTACTGTCTCAAAAGCACTCACCTCTTTGTGTTTGTGTATTGTTGCTTAAGCCCATTGGGGACTATCAAACATATATGAGAAAGTTGTCGGCTCTCATTTTCTATCTATGTTGTATAAATTGAATCTTGATCAGAGTTTGTTTTAGAGGGTTTTACGAGGTTTTTGTTTTAAATTTATAGCATTTGTGGTTATCTTAGATATGCCTTATGCCAATGAGCACTTTCAAAACATCTTAACATTTTTTTGGTGCATTGATATGGACCCATCATATGTTGTATATCTCTTTGCATCTAAATTATCTCCATTTATAATTTATCTCTTTGCATGTAAAATGAGTGTCACATTGAAAGTGTAATTTGAAAGTAGCTCAGAGGTCCTTTATCGATCAAGGACCCCATTTCCCAATACAAACATTATAATTGAAACAGTTTCTCAATGTCCTTGAGCAAGTTCAATGTCTGCAATTCTTCTATTTTTATTGTGTATGATTTTCATTATAAAAGTGCTTTCAATCATTTCACCTTGCTTAGTTTGTTGGCATAACACTTTACTCAAAGCTTTAATGATCTGGAAAACCATACACGCATTCTATTCCATACATTTACTAACATCATGATGATATGTCAGTTTTTCCACTAACATCATGATATTTGTCCCTGGATCACAAAAAGTGGCATCCATATACTTGAGAAGTGCTACTACTAACTATACAGTCCCACATTTATAACATTATGCAGTCTAAATTACAGGTAACTTCACATCTATTGATTGTTGTAGATTTCAATATAGTAATCTCAGTTGATCCTTATCAAAATTTTCACAACATCAAGTTGCCTCTTGTTCCTCAAACCTACAGATTTCCAGTGATTTCGATCATTTTAAGTCAAGTTCAACCCTAATATCTAGCATCTTTCTGATTTGACTGCCGATGATCTCCAGTTTTTTTATCAAAGGGGAATGCTGGCATGCCTCTCAACTACCTACTGGGGATTCCAAAGCATGCCTCTCAACTACTACTGGGGGTTCCAAATCATTCCTTACAAGGGGGTGAATGGTGGGGGCAAATTGATTAAAAAATATTTGAAAAGTGTGTGTGTACATTGCTTATTAATCTTTCTAAGACTAAATTCAAATTTCTATCCTATATACAGTTTATATCATGTCAGATGGTTATGCATGGATGTTTGGGTTCACCTATTTGAATTTCAAATTGTCTAATTATTTGTACTATAGCATATATTTATGTCAGATGGCGATGCATGGATGTTTGGTTTCACCTATTTGAATTTCAAATTGTGTATAATTGTTTGTACTATAGCATATATTTTTGACTAATTATGTTTCATTCCTTTAAAAGTACTTTTTTTTGTTATTATCTATATTTTTCTGTATTCTTAAGGGTGGGGTGAGGATCCGCTTTAGCTTGACTTTGTCATCCAATTTGCTACACTCTAAAATTTATGAGGTCTCTGGAGCCATCAATTCTTGACATATTTTTATGCCTTAGCATTTAATTTTTGAGGCAACATTTGATTAAGCTTTTGCATTTTTAATTATTTTTGTTTGCAATAATGAAATTTTAGAATTAAACAATGACAACTGCAAATGCCTAAGACTAGTACTTTGAGACAATAGCGTAACATTATAATGTATGTCACTACACTAAAATTTATATAAATTTTACAATTACAAGTTTACAAATTCAATACAAAAATTAAAATGTAACAAAAGGCTGACTGTGCTTTGTTCACTGTTGAAGGTTGTGGCCTGTAGAATTTCACTTTGCTCTGGCCACTATTGTAACATGTACCTTGTAGATTGTTGTTATTACGAAATGATACTAGTTATGAGTAGTACTAAAACCGTGGTTTGGTCTCTGAGCAAAACCCTGATAAAAAATTAAAATTAAAACCATGATTTGTGGTCTAGTCATTAATCTGAGACTAAGGTTGTAGCCTATAGCCCTAAGCTACTGTTGTTGAAGTCTTTAACCTTGTGACTTGTAGCTACTAGAGGCCATTGTCAAACCCTTCAAAGTTCATACTTGTAGCAAGTGTTGTCAAACCCTATGGGCCTATAGCCTTGACATTGGGTATGTGAAGAGAGGGAATGCAGTGTGATTCAGCTTTGGGTCTATAACTTTGTGCGAGGAATGGATGGGAGTGTTTCTGTTGTGTGATGAACAATGGAATGCTTAGAGGAATGAATGGGTCTTTGAGAGGTGAGAGCTTAGAGAATGGAATGCTACATGGCTAGAGGAAGAATGGAATGCAGCAAGTCAGATCAGACTTAGGATTTAATAATGAATTTATTCAAATTCGAGTTCATCTTGAAGTTTACCTAAAATTTCAGCGTACTTCAACAAGTTTATATGTAATTGCTTGAAGTTTGGCGAATTTCGAACTTGAACCTTGAAATTCACCAAATCTGGTGACTTTGTGTACAATACATACTTTTTAAGTTTTTTCATTCTCATTCACAATGGTTTCAATTGTCAGAATACATTGTATGACATGGATTAAGATGCAGTCTATTTTATGGAACAAGAGATTGTGTTAGATGCACATGTTTTAAGTAGTTGTTTTTTTTAACATTACTACTGCTAGTACCTTAGATGCTTAAGTCGAAGCTAGTCAGGTTGTTGCCAATTTGAGATATGGGTAAAATATGGAAGTGTAACAAATTGATATTTATTTTTGTATGATTCTATTAGTTAAGCCAATTGTCATAAATGAATTACCACTTCTATCTATAATGAAACATCCAGGTGCCACAGTCAAGGGTGTAATTTGTCCAATCAGCCAACTTTCTCACAAACATAGCTTATGCACAAGATGCTGGAATTTATGGCTTAGAACAGAAGTACGCTAAGCTGACTCAGCCCACAGATCCCTTTTAAATCAATACAAACTAGAATACAGTCATAAGGGAATAGGTCTAGTTTTTATTAATCATAATATAATACATGTACAAAATACAGTATGTGCTTGAAATTTGAATGCTCCAGTCAGCTCTAAAGTCAACTTGCTAGTACTAACAACTTTTAAATCATTGGCTAATCTAATGTTAGTGGTTGCCATGCTATTTATTCCCTACACTGGCTGATTGTCCAACGTCCTCAAACTCTTCAGTTCCCTACACATTGATTCATCATGTATTTTTGTCTCTTCAGTTTCACATAGTGATTCAGATTTGCCCCTAATGATTTATCTTCCCTCATGTGATCTTTGATCTTCCTTTAGTGTGCGGACTGACATGCACACTTGTTATGCTTCTCATGTGCATTTTCTATCATTCTTGTACTAATGCTATCATCCTCACTTTGCTTCGCCCTACATGAGATTTAACTTCTGCTCCTGAACTACCATGATTTTCTCTTGTCATGCCTGCACTTTAATTCTTGTTGTGCTTGGTTTCTGTCATGGACTTTGTTTGATTATGATTTCCTCTCTTTGTTGCCTGCGGTGCTTTTTCTGATGTCACGGTTTCCTCTTGTGCTTTCTTGGTGTGTTCCCATACTTAATATTTTCATGGATGCTCCATCACTGGGCTACTGGTCTCTTTTCACTAAAGATCATGTTAGTGGTCAAGGATAGCCTCTGGATATTTAAATAGTATGGACTTTGTCCCTGACTTTGATAGACATTATTATGATTGAGTATTTGTTTACTATTTTTCACCAGAAATCCTATATTGTTGCTCTATATTGATGAAATTGGAATTTGACATGTCTTAAGATGCCTGTAAAACATGTATCTAAAATTTACTGGTGTCTCCCACTGATAATGAAAAATGAAATCTAGGATATATCTTCATATTCCAGGGCTTGCAATAAGATTCATTTGGAATTGTAATTTGTTTTTCGTATGGCCTAATTTAGAAAGAGATATAATGGCAGGTTTTATTGGATCATGGTCTGGTTTTCCATAAAGGAGAATCAGCGATTCACAGAAGACAATGATTTTGATTCAGCAGAATTTTAATAGTTAAATTGGATCATAGTGATGAAGAATGGGAAGAGGTACTCATCACTAACTCTCTTTGGTAAGAGTATTTGTAGTATTTTTATTAGCTTTAGTTACAGTGAAAATTGTACATAGCTCTCAGGGATTAGTTTATCATAAATACTAGTTACTGGTAAGTTGTAATAGTAATAATTATGTAGTTTGTAGATTGATATCTATCATAAATTTGTTTGAATATCATCATTGTCAAGCAATAACAACTTCTTAAAGGGTGCTAGCTCAATGGTAGAGCGCCTGCCTAATTATAGGCAGGAGGTTGGTGGTTCGATTCCTCCGTGCCCTATCATAAATTTGTGACTAAAAAAATGACTAAATTCGCATATATACGACTATTAGTAGCTAATTTCTCGTATCTTAGTAGTATTTAGCTTAGTCATTAATATGTTAACATCTAGTAGTTTATTTAGTCGTGTATTTGGTCATTAATGGTTGCAATCAGTGACTAAATCAACGACTAAATCAATGACTAACTCAGTGACTAAATCAATGACTAAATCATTAACTGTCAATGACTAAAACAATGGCTAAATCATTGTCTATCAATGACTAAATCAATGACTACTAAGTCAAGCTATTAATGACTAGTGAAATACGACTAGCTATAAGATAGTGGAAATTTGCTACTATTAGTCATCGACTAAAAAATAGTCGTTTATAGCCTGATTTTAGTCATTAATTTCTCATTTTCTACTAGTGACCTTCCTACTTGATCACATGCTCATCTCCTCGCATAGCTAGTAAAGATGGGGACTTTCTGCATTCGCCTGGACACTTTATCCTAACACTTGGAGCTAATTTTACCTCACATGGTTCAATGTTCAAGGCTGCAATATATTAGTTGCTTGGGTATACCTCACATGGTTCTTATTTTCAAGCACTTTTTCTCTCTCATCAGTTGATCTTAGTTGCTCTACATGGGTCCAGTTTTCATCTTGCAATTGTCTATGTTCCTAATTTAGTTGAGCATATTCTTCTTCTTCCAAAGAGGAAAATTCCTTCGGACATAATCATTTAGTTTGGAGAGGTTCACATGCATAGTCCCAGGATGCTGATGCATAGAAGAACCAATATTTTGCATTATTTCTCTAAAGAGTTGGAGATTGCAGCAAAATTTCTTGATTCCTGCTTATTTTGAGGGCGGGGGGCGGGGCTGGGGGGGCTTTCCCATGAGGTTTTCCCCATTTTCCTTAGTTTATTAAGCAGTTTTATTTTTCATTAGATTGTATAGGTGAGTTTTGTCCTAGTTTCCAAGGCCCAAAGTTGTCCAAGTCAGGATTAAGGGGGGTGTTAGGATTATTATAATCCTCCCTTGTCAATATATAGTCTATTCATCATCTTGTCTAGCATAGGGAGACATTATTACTATATTGGAGTATGGGGAACACATATAGAGGTTAACTGCCACTTACTGCATGTTCATGCATGAGTTTAAGTGCCTCTAAGACCATTCCTTACATTTTGGGAGCCACTCTGAGTGCCACCAGCAACCTCCATCAGTTGGTTGTGGTAGGTAGCCAGTTATGTTGAGTCAACCTTCAATTACATTCAGTTAGATCACTCTCAGTTAATCTAGAGCCAATTTTGCATGGTTGCATGGGGAAGTGGCTCCTTTTTCCACCTACCTTGTCAATTTCACTGGTTTAACTAGTTTAACAGATTGTCGGACTGATTTAGTTATCCAGATTTAGACTAGTGGCTCCTATGCAGTGATTTAGACACTCTTGGTTAGTCAGTCAGTCAGGTTTAGTTGGTAGATTATGATCTTATCCACATGATTCGAATACTACTTATTGTAACATCATTTTATATTTTTTGAATAATGAATATTAATGTTATAATTTACTTATAAATTCTTATCAGTTTTCTCTGAAGTTTGTCTTGTTTAGTGTACATTGTTCTTACTATTCCATTGCACATTTATACCTTTCAATTGCTCTCATGGCATGTATATCAATGGTTTAATAATTCAAATAAATGCCCATAGTATGATTTTACATAATGCTATGTTAGATTCTGGTGCATCACATAATTTAATGCCAAGAGTGGTGGTTGAAAGTCTAGGATTAGAGAGTACAAGGCCTTACAAAGACTTATTTTCCTTTGATTATAGAAAAGAAAAATGTTTGGGGCTAATTAAAGATATGGTAGTTACTCTTGCACATATCCCTGCCAAGAGCATTATCATGGATGTAGTAGTGGTTGATATTCCTCCAAAATTTGGTATGCTATTATCAATATATTGGGCTTCAAAGCTCAAAGGAACTTTGTACATGGACATGTCCTATACAACTATTCCTTTGTTTGGAGAACATAGAAGATTATACAGGGAAAAGAGATTAGCATATGTGGTTAGCAGTCAATATAAACCCAATAATCATCCCATATATGTTGTAGGTATTGATTTGGGATCTTCCATCTTTTTTAGTGATTCTAATATTGAGCAAGACTTTCCAGTAGTGAGTGAATTGAAAGAAAATAAAGAATTTACTAAGAGGCGGGAAGCATTGGAACATAAACAAAATGATGAAGGGGTATGGACAATGTACTTTGATGGATTAATTAGCAAGGAGAGAGATGGTGCAGGTATTTGGATCATATCTCCAAATAGAGATTTTAAGGTGTACTCTTTCAGATTGACATTTGAATGTACTAATAATGTAGCATAGTATGAGGCTTTGTTACTAGGATTGAATGCTTTAAAGGATTTAAAAGCAAAAATAATAGATGTCTTTGGAGATTCAGAATTAGTGGTGAATCAAATGAATAATAGCTATCAAACAAAACATCCCACAATGAGAGCTTATAGGAATGAGGTGTGGGATATGTTGGGAAACATTTTTACTGAACACAGAGTTATAGTAATTCCCAGAATGCAATATCAAGTAGTTGATTATCTAGCCACTACTGCTGGGAATTTTGAAGTGCCTATCTATTCTAAGAAAAAAGTATAAAATTGAGAGTGTAAATAAACCTTCTATCCTTGACAACTCCCAGTATTGGAAAGTGTTTGAGGATGACTTACAAATAAAGAGATTTTTGGAATTGTCAGATGAGTTTGTAAATACAAATATTGATACAGAAAATCAAAATTCAGAAAATATCCAAGATTATGAACAATTTGCAGATGAAGAAATTCAGCAGAAAAAATTGAAAAACATGATTGGGGGTGAGGACATTATTCAATGGAAAGGTAATTAGATTCCCAAAGGCCTTATACCTCTAGAAAAATTGTTTGACCAGAATTATGTTGCCAAATATACTAAAGTACAACCTAATGAAAATGATATTCAGGATCAAAATATTGGAACTGAAGATTCTCCTAAAATAGTGAAACTGTAAAAAAATATGTCTACAGAAGAGGAGAAGAGATATATTGATTTGATGAAAAAATAGACGGATGTTTTTGTTTGGAGATATGAATATTTGAAAGAGTATGGCACCTCCATTATACAACATACCATTCCTATTAGACCTAGAGAGAATCCTTTCAGACATAAGCTTAGAAGAAAAAGTATAATGTTGTTGCCCTTAATTGAGAAAGAGGGGAGGAAGTTATTCAACGCAAAAAAAATATTGTAACACTCATATTTTCAAGGTGGGTATCTAATCTAGTGCATGTCAGGAAGAACAATGGAGAAATTAGACTGTGTATCCTTCAGAAACCTTAACAAAGTTTCATTGAAAGATAACTACCCATTACCTAAAATGGATCATATACTACAGAAAGTTGTTGGTGCTAAGAGGATTTCTACAATGGAAGGTTTTTCTGGGTATAATCAAATAAAGGTTCTTCCTGAAGATTAGGAAAAAACAGCTTTCACCATACCATGGGGAACCTTTATTTATGTCAAAATGTCATTTGGATTGATGAATGTAGGAGCAACTTTCCATAGGGAAATGGGCATAGATTTCATTGAAGAAAAATATGACTTTGTTGTAATATAAATGGATGATATTATAGTTTACTCCAAATCTGACACGGATCACATAAAGCACTTGGAAAAAAGTATTCTTGAAATGCAAGAGGTATGGTATTTCTCTCAATCCTAGAAAATCTAATTTTGCCATGAAAGAGGGGAAGCTATTGGGTCATATTATTTCAAAAGATGGAATTATGATTGATCCAGATCAAGTAAAATCTATTTTGAAAGTAGATATATCTAGAAATAAGAGGGAGGTTTAGTCATTCATTGGTCCAGTGAATTTTTTAAGTATTTTTATCCCAAGTTTTGCAGAAAATTTAATGAATGTAACAAATATGCCAAGGAAATATTGTGAAACCAAGTGGACTATAGAATCTAAGCAATCATTTAATGACATCAAGAAATCAATAACAGAAGCCCACGTTCTAGTCATCCCATATTTTTCTAAATATTTTTATTGTTTTCTCTTTTGCTTCTGAGCATACAATAGTTGGAGTATTGCTGCAAGAGAATCAACAGAATGTAGAGAAACCATTGCTTTCTTTTGTAAGGTGTTGAGGGATGGAGACTTGAAATATGACATCATGGAAAAGCAGGCTTTATGCATTGGTCAAGTCTTTGAAGGATGTTAGGGTGTATGTTTTACATTCTCATATGATTTCTTATGTGCCTATCAATGAGGTGAAAAAAATTCTTACCCAGCCTGATCCAGAGGAAAAAATAGCAAAATGGATACCAGTCTTGCTGGAGTATGATTTGGAGATCAAGCCTACAAAGTTGGTGAAAGGACAGGGACTAGCAAAATTAATGACTGGTTCAAACTATGAATCTTTGCAATTGAATTTCTTGTATAAACATTCAAATCAATTGGATTCAGAATTACATGTGATCACATATTTCACTTTATCTCCTTGGTATAGTGATATTGTGTATGTTTTGTAGAATTTACAAGCACCTCCAGGATTAAGTAAAACCAGAGCTAGATCAGTGAAGCTAAAGGCAACAAACTTTTGTATTATGAGTCAATATTTATATTAGAAAGCCCCAGGGGGTTATTTTTCTAAATTGTTTGTTGGAGAATGAAGCCCAACAAACTATGAAGGAGATTTCACCATGGAGTGTGTGAAGGGAATCATTCTTGGAAAGTGACTGCAAATAAAATTTTAAGGGTTGGTTTCTATTGGCCTACCATGTTTTCTGATGTTTAGAAAGAGATCACAACCTGTCATCAATGCCAAATATTTGATGGGAAGAGGAAGTTGATGCAATTACCACTTAACCATATTTCAGTAGAAGCACCTTTTCAGCAGTGGGGGTTAGATTTCGTTGGAGAAATTAACCCAAAATTATTTTGGCCAGCATAGATGGATCATGACTGTAACTGATTACTTTACCAAGTGGATTGAAGTTATAACTACTAGGAGGGATACTGCTGTAGTTATTATGGATTTTATGGAAAACAATATTCTGTCAAGGTTTGGATGCCCCGAGATACTTGTAACTGATAATGCACCAGCTTTCAATTCTAAAAAAATGATCACCTTTTGTCACAAATGTCATATCAGTTTGAATCATTCTATTACATATTATCCTCGAGGGAATGGGCTTGCAGAATCTTCTAATAAAATTTTAATAAGGATAATCAAGAAGTTATTGGAGGAGAACAAGAGAGCCTGGCACACCAAACAAAAGTATGCATTATGGGCAGATAGAATCAATACTAAAAGGGTTATTGGTATGTCACCTTTCCAATTAATATATGGAGCAGAAGTATTTTTGGTGTCCTTAGGTTTTCCTGTAATGAAGCTACTACGGGAACATGAGGAAGAGCCAAATCATATGCAGAGGAGGATACATAAATTCATTGAATTGAATGAGGTAAGCAAAAAAGATTTCGATAAGGTGTTGGTACATCCAGACAAAATGAAGAATACCTTTGATACGAGGGTTAAGGAAGAATAGTTTCAAGCTGATGATCTAGTTTTAAAATGGGATGCAAGGAAATTAGATAAACATGGAAAGTTTGATCATTTGTGGAAAGGGCCATACATCATTGATACTTTTAGAGGAGACAGTTCTTTTATTCTGCAACATCAAAATGGGCTTCAACTTACAGGAGGCCCTATTAATGGAGGATTTCTGAACCATTACTTGTCCTGGGGAAGAAGGTAATTTTGGATATTAGTTGTATATATTTATTTAAATTGAAAGATCAGTACAAATGACAAGCTAAAGGATTTGAATCCTGAAGAGACGGCCCTAAGATCTTTATGATTCGTCATTTTCTTTTATTTATTTATAGAAAAAAGAAATAAATTTGAATTGTTAAGTTCTTTAAGAGGTTTTGTACAAAGAATAAATTTGTACTGGTGTGCGGGTTCTTTGCTACCTCACATGGAGGATAGCATCCCCAGTTGGAGCCAGTTATTAGCACTGTTTTGGTTAGCAGTTGAGATGAGCAGGTCTAAGGATAAATAAGGGTATAGTATATCCTAAAAGTTTCAATGGTCCATATCTTCAAGTGGGAATATCTATGGTGGGTGATGAATCCGCCGATGAAAGTTGTGCAGAAGAAGAAGTTTTAATGATAAGATGAAAGGCTTAAGGCCCACCTAAATATACAACGGAGGATTGAAGGTAAAAATATCTATGACGCAGATAAACTCCGTTGTGGGAAGATGCATGGGGAAAGATAGATCGAGGGTGAGTGGAATGTTTAAAGTTTGGCATAAATCAACGGTGGAGATTAACGACAGATAGGATCAATGATGGAGGTGTGATCCCCTGGGAGAACATGTGTGCTAGATGATCAGCTGGAGATTGGCGGAATTATTAAAAGGCATCATTGATCAATGGTCGGAATTATAGGTGGTTGAGATTAGTGATTGTTAGGTGATCTGCTGATAGAAGTTAAACACTATTTTACACATCATATGAGAAATGGAAAATGAAAGTAAGGATTATGCAGGAGATAAGATCAACAGTGGGCAATAAAGATCTCGTAGATCTACGGTGGCTAGAGGGTCTACTATGGAAAAGTGCAAGGAGGATAAAAAAATAATTCATGGAGTGGAATAAGGGAAGGATGAGGTTAATGGGTGATCAAGATCGACGGTAATAAATAGTAGTAGATTTAATGTATAGGTTACACAGCAAAATCCATTGGCTATGGAAAAGGCAACAGGTATTGTCACTCCCATTGCAAGCATTCCAAAGGTGACAGGTAAAATGACTTTTTCAAATGCCATGGAAACAAAAGAAGAAGGGAGTTCAAAAACAACTAAAAGGCAGAAGGTTGAAACTGAGGGAGAATTCGTTGAAGTTGTCAAAATTGAAAGTAAGAAAAAATAGGTAAAGATCAAGGGACCAGCTTTTGAAGTGCAACATTATGAATTTTAAAAGGTTCCTGAAACATTAGATGATAAATTTAAATCCAAAGCTTATTTATATGATAGATACAAGGATTATAGGGAGACATCCTTAAATGAATCTTTAAAATTATATGCAGATGTCAGGAAAATTTTCAATAAGAAGGTTTCTTTGGTGACTGTTAAATATCATGCTAAGAACACTTTGAACTTAGCAGTTGCCACTAAGAACAGGATAGCATAGATGAGACTGAATCTAAAAGATATCCCAGTTCCTGACATGGTCCACTTACACAAGCAGACTGGGGAGGTAATTTACAGTGATTTGTTGAAGGCCACTTTGAAAGTATCTAAGTTGCAATCCACACAAACTAAAATTGAAAATCAGTTAAGGAAAGAAAAGTGGAGAACAATCTACACCACCTGCAGATAAAAAACCTTCAACGGGATTTGATAGCCATTGATAATGAAGAAAATAAGGGAGAAGTTACACAAAAAATCCTCGCAGAGAAGGAGAATACAATTCAGTTGCTGAAAAAGAAGTTAAAGATCCCTACCACACAATTAATTCAAGCTTCAGAATTAACTGAATTGTAGAAAGAAAAAGAGCTACTAGCTAAAGAGTTAAGGGACAGCAAAGCAAAACTATTGAAGCTTGTTGATGAAAAGAAAGAATGGGAAAGTTGAAAAAATCAATGTTTTAAATGAAATAAAATTGGCTTTAGAAAATGAAAAAAGAGGATAGCAGTGAACAAGATGAGGTACATACAATTCATCCTATTGCACAAACAAGTACATAATCAATTGTGTAGGCTATGTCCCATGTAAGTTTAAGGGACTTGGAAATTGTTGTCGTGAAAATCCAAAATAAAAATTTGACTGGTGCAGTTTTGAAAAAAGAAGAGGAAAGAAAAGCACTAGAAAATAAATAAAGAACTGCTAGATAAAAATGATAAACTGGTAAAGCAATTGTTAGGGAAATTGCCAATGCAGGGAGAAAGGCACCTTATTTGGGACATGATCATTATTGAAGCTATTAAGATTAGGCCTTATTTAAGTTATATTTTGGATAAAGAGATGGTTATCAATGCTGCTAGACAGAGTTGCACTAGAGTAAAGGAAGCTTTAAATAAGAAGCACGCGGATACAACTAATAATACAATCAATTTCCTTGATACTTTATTAGAGGAAGATTTAAGGACCATGGGAATAAAAGATAGAATCACAGTGATCACCCAGTCCAGGAAGGTAGTGGGAAAGCACCAACACATAGAAACTGTGCAAGCAAAAATTAACATAATGCAACATCAGGTGAAAATTTTCAAGGGGTCATTTGTGTCTTTGTTTTAGAAAGGTTTGCCTTCTTTTTGGGAAGAAGATGGTAGACTCTTGTCTCGGGTTGAATATCAGGCTTTGCTGGTGAAATGTATATTGGACCATAAAAAATTTGAAGATATGAACCAATCTCTTACATGGAAAACTGTGGTTGATAAATTAGCAGTGGACTTTGAGATGATGAACACTTTTAGAGCATTTTGTTCCCATTTGTCACCCATTTCCTATGTGAATCATGTATAGGTATGAGTATTGGCTAAAGAAATGGCCAATATAGAGTTGCCATCTGTGGACCAATGGAAAACAATAGAGAAGTTTGGTAGAACAAAGTAAAATCTACATCAATAAAAGAGTTCGAGAAGTTTTGAAGACTAGTTTTATTTCGAAAAATGTAATAAATTTCTGAGTAGTTAGTTTGTTAGGAATCAAATGACAAATGTAATAAGGCAGTTATTTTTTCCTATTTTTAGGATAGAAGGATTTATCAGCTCAAGGAGCATTTTGATGTATTTAAGAAACTTTTTACAATGTGTTGAGGGTTGCAACCCATGAGAATATTTGTTTTATTGTAAGAGAGTTTTCAAGATGAATAAAGATTCCAGAGCCAAGTAGGTTTTTTTTTTGCAGAGATTTTTGTGCTATTTACTTTACAGTATGTACTTTATTTCCTTCATGTGAATGTCTTTCATGTTTAACCTTTCCATTATGTTATATTTTCATGCTTGAATGAGTGTATATTGGATTAGAATTCATAGTCTTATGCTTTGATACTTTACTTTCAAGCATTCACAAACTTATTTCCACTAAAGTTAGCATTGGATTCATCATGAGATGCACATGTTAATGGATTGTTTCTTTATTCTTCCTTATCACTATGCAATAAGCATTTTGAATGTAAAGGAGTAGCTACCCTGCCTCTGTTTAAATTTCCATTGCAAAGCACCATCGTTGTTTTTTTTTCATATATGACTCCATGCCCAATGACCACCAATTTCAGCCATTGTTACTATTAAATTGTATTTCTTTAAAATATATCCGGTTTGTCAGTTTATCTATTGAGTGATCCCTCTCTGGATGGAAAGAAGCCAACTTTCCTCCTAAATATCGGTTTTATGGTTACCTTGGGATTATCCTTTCACAACCGGGGGTAAATTCCAAGTGCTAACACTCGGTATACTTCATGATTAGGCCATTGTAATAATAGGAAGCAACATTTTAACCCATGACACTTTATTCATGAAATTACTATGACATGTAGTCACACTAAATTAATTTTTTTATGTATTAGTCATGAAAGTATAAGTGGCTTTTTTTGTTGGCCATCTTCAAGAGAGGGTACATACTCTACAATTTGGACATATTTGTAAATGGATCGAACTTTATTAGAAGGACCTTCCCTTTGATCTTGTACTCAAAGAGTTATCTACTACAAGGATTCTTCACTTCCACCTCAAGGATGCCCTTAGGTTCTAGTAATAGCTTTCCCTCCTCACAAATAAGAGGTGGCTCTATTTAAGTGACAACCTCATTGCCCACTTTCTTTTTCAAATATGAGAAAATAAAGACATAATGATGCCTTTTGTTGTCAGGAGTGCCCACTCCATAGGTCACATCACCTACTTTTGCTTATACTTTATGGATACCATGGAAGTTGAGTTAAGCCCTATTTTTAACCTATTTTTGGAGTGTTGTTTGCTTGTAAGGTTGGAATCACACAAAGACCATATCTTCAATCTCAATTTTTTGTGTGGATGATATTGTTTGTCCTATTGTTTCAACCTATTCATTGTAGTGGAAAGGTTTTTCTTTAGGATATTAAAGATGTTATACATTTATTGCACATTGCCATTGATGTAGGGACGTTATCATTATGGATAACCCAGTCCTTAGGTGACGGGGGGTCATAGTCATATAGCACTTTAAATGGGGTCATTTTGGCAACATAGCGATATGCAATATTAATATTGACTAAATGCAACCTCTTCATCTATTTAGTTTGTTTATCCCTTGTACGAATTTAAAGATACCTGTTGGAGGAGCAAGTCAGTATGCCGACTTGAACGATAGTCGACTTAGTTGATTAACTGACTAAGTCGATCAGCCGACTAATGAGAGATTAGGTCATCCACCTAAGGTCGTGTCGGTTGAGTGAACCGACAGGTAGTTATTTGTAACTATTTGTAAATCATATATATTAGGTTGTTGAGCCAGATGAGAACTCGGTTCAGTTCTTTGTATTGTATGGACCCTTTCACTATAATATAATCTGTTATTCTACTTACTTGTTCTTGTCTCTTGTCTCTGTTACGTATGTTTGTATTAATGTGTATTATTGGTAACCCTATGTGATCTGTGAGATTACAACATTGGTTTCGTTGCTGGTAGTACATGTATGAGATGTATACAAGTAGATGATATCATAACAAGAGATTAAGGATTGGTGGGAACGTAAAATAGCAAACTACTTGCAAAATTACGCACGAAGAAACGGATTAACAACTACTCAAGCAAAAGAAAGGTTCTTTACTGAGACTCATGAGAAGTTTGTAGAATCAGTGCCCCAACTTTTGAAGAAACTCCTAGATGAAAAAGCCAGAAGTGATTAAAGACCAACAGCTGCTAGACAAACTGATTCAAGGGGGAAGAACAAACCTGTCAGAGTGGTTTGAAAAGATCACCGGCGAATTCTGCGAGGAGCAAGTCGTAGAAGAAATAACTTCGATGGAAACTATCCAGAAGAAATTCTACACAAACCTCACCGAACAATTCTTGTGTTCCTTACTGATCTTGTTGTTCAAATTTTTGATCGAGAAAGGAGTAGGTCATATCGTTGAACCTCGTCCATTACTACGTGAACCGCCATAAAATACTAACTGGGCAGAGAAACAAAAGAAGTGGGAGAAATTCATTTCCAAAAGGGAGTGGGAATACTTCCTAAGCAGGTGAACAGAACTATTCGGGCTTTCTAAAGTGTCAGGTAGGCAATGGGGGGGTAGTTGGTCGTATGTTGGGGTAAAGTGGAGAGGATTCTAGTTGACCAAAGAGAAACCATTCACCAGTAATGAGAAGTCGACCTAAAAGGGAAATCGAAAGGACAGTATCACATAAAGGTACGACAGACTTTCAGAAAATAGAGAGGGAGAAGAGGCTGCAAAGAAGGGAAGAGAGAAAAGAAAGAGCCATATCGCTGCAAAGAGGAATGAGTACTAGGGTGACAGACCAAGAGAGAAGTCCACCAGAGTCGGGTCATGACCGACATAAGGAAGGCGTGGAAGAAGAGGCATCCCCTATGGAAGAAGATTTGTGGATAGAGCAACAAGAAGCTCTCCAATTAGAAGTCCCCCAGGAGGTAAGACCTCTATCTCCGATGAATCCGAGTACCAGGATACAAACAATTGTCGAAGAGGACCTCAGACTAGGAGCTGGTGATTTTGGTATTTGGAGCCGACTAGACGATGAGAGAAATGATGATAATCATCTAATTATCCGTCGACCAGAAGAAGGAAATTGGGTCACGCTTCAAGCATTGCCCTCCAACCGAAGTATCCACGTACTTTACCCGACACACGAAGGAGCACCCCCCCTGCCAAATACAGCTTTGGAAGATACATAAAATTTGGAGCTGCAGACAAATAATTGTAGTTGGACATCAACCGGAGAAGTCGACCCTGACCAATTGCTTATCGGAGAACAACAACCAAGACGACCAATGGAAACGAGAGTTCTGTTGACAATAGTTCTGCACAGAAGAATAAACAAAATAACCCACTATCCCCACCACCACCCCCACCACCGCCACCTCCTAAGGAAGAAAGTGATAGTGACTCCAACATGGGTCACGGGACAGCGCACATCCCTTTATATGAGGGTGATGAGGACCCCAGATGAAATTGGTTCATCTGTGAGTTGACTTGGGAGGCCAACCAAGTTACTGATGAAGACAGACAGATGACACAGTTCATCGGTGCCTTAAGGAAGAGGGCATTAACTTGGTATATGACCTTTTCTAAGAGAACCCCATAAGCAACAAAAGCCGAAGTGAAAGCACGATTTCTATCATTCGACTTTAAAACTCCAGATGCAAAACATCTGGCAGCAAAGAAATTAAAGACAACATCACAAAAGCTAGGAGAAATTATCCGAGACTATGACAAATGCTGGAAAGACCTTCTCAGGCAGTTGGATTATGTCATTGATGAGAAACTATTAATCTAGTGGTTTCTTGCAAGTCTGTCATAGAAGATTCATCGACACATTAGTCTGGAGACATTCAAAACTTATGAAGATGCGCTCACAAAAGCTCTACAAGTAGAAATGGATGAAGACATTCTAGCATACTCCACGGATCACAAACTGGAGGAACAGCTTGAGATCATGTAGAAATCTCTAAAAGAGCTAAACCTTAAGAGTCAGGATATTTGGTGCACGAAGTGCTTGACGGCCGAATATTCAAAGGACAACTGCTGACAGGATATTAACCTACAAGATGTTCGATTTGTGCAAACAAAATGTTTCTGCGACATCTGACAGGAGCATGGAGAGCATACCACAAAATATTGCCCATTCAACATGAAGAATGGAAAAGCATCATGGTGCACAATATGTGAAACTAAAAATCACAACACCTCCGACTACCACCTGAATCTAAAGAATCGACAAAATTATCAGGCAGTATATCAGACCAACTCAGTTGCACAAAACAATGAGCAAAACAACCAAAATAATCAAAGGTATGAAGGTCGTCGATACGAACGTTGGTTTGACAACCGACGTGGAGGCTATGGAAGTCGAGGTCAATTCTCTGGGAATCGAGACAACTGACCACGTCGGCCCATCCAATGTTTCACATGTTACAAGGAAGGACACTGACATGCAGACTTTCCATACAAGGACAGGATTGACCTAAAATTCTGTACCAAATGTGGTGTAGGGGATCACTCATTAGAGGATTGCCCTATTATGCTTGAAAAGATAAATAAAAAGAAGAATGTTAATGTCTTGTCGTGTGTGCAAAAACATGATATTATCAATACAAAGAATTTACATATCGTAACCCGACAAGGGACGAAAATTGGGAATGATAACCCCTAAATAAGCAAGATATAAGAAAAAAATGTTTATCCTGACCCAGTTAAAGAAAAATAAAGATATAAAGATGCAATAAATATATTTAGAGAATTTGCTCGACAGGAAGAAGAAGATGATAATCAACAAGACACAGTAAAAGAGCTAATACAGTTGGTACAAAAAGATAAAACAATATCGCAATTCATCGACTTACTGTATAAAATAAAACACAACAAAAACACCGAAAAACAAACAAAGAATATCTACAGCTCAAACCAAAAAGATAAAAGTGATGCTGACCCACTTGTCGACTTGGAAATTGAAGGATACCATGTCCGACAAGTTGTACTCGATTTCGGATCACAGGTAAATACTATGACTCAAGACACATGGGAACATTTAGGCAGACCTCGATTATATGAATCAGGCATATACCTGAAATTGGAAGACCAAGGCCTAATTGAACCTATTGGAGTCTGGAAAAATGTCGACACGGCGATAAAAGGTATATCGACTAAAGTCGACTTCGAAATTATTAACCCTAAGGAAGGATCCAGCTCCTTCCTAGCGTTAGTAGGTCGACCTTGGGGGAGAAAAATGAAAGCCTCGATATCCTTGGACAGAGAAAGAATCAAATTAAAGGGGAATGGACAAAAAGTCATAGTACCTATTCATCCATCCCAAGGAGAACCTTGTACAGAACCAATTGATGAAGAAGTTGACATCCGACAACTATATCAGATACAGAATAATGAAGATTACACATAAGACATTATTCAAACATGACATACCCATTGGAAGAATTGCTAAGAGATGATCAGGAATTTAATTGGACAGAGGAGTGCGACATATCATTCGAAAAACTAAAAAGAAAGTTAGTCGAAGCACCCATCCTAAGGTTTCCAAACTGGTCGATCAAATTCCATGTACACATCGATGCATCAGGCCTAGCAATAGGAGCAATCCTAACTTGGCCAGGAGATGACGGAATGGACTATCCTATAGTTTACAGCAGCAGGAAACTAAACAAAGCTAAAAGAAACTACTCAACAAACGAAAGAGAAGCATTAGGAATGGTCTTTGCACTACAAAAATATCGACACTATCTACTAGCTAATCCATTCATATTTTACACTGACCATCAAGCACTAAAATACCTCATAAATAAGCCTCTACACCATGAAAGAATTTGTCGATGGCTACTTCTATTCCAAGAATTTGAATTCGAAGTCGTTGTCAGACCGAGTAAGCTAAATGTCAGTCCCAACCACTTATCCCGAATCGACACAGGGGAGGAAGAAACAGGAGTCGAAGACGACTTACCGGATGCACATTTATTTTGAATAGAAGAAGTCCAGGCAGAATTAGAGGAAATAGCTTAGTTTTTAGAAGATGGACAGGCAGCAGAAGGCATGAGTACGAAGAAGAAACAAATCTTAGCCATGAAAGTTGCACCATATAGTCTCATAAATGGATTCCTATATAAAATGGGGTTAGACAACATTCTCAGAAGGTGCGTACTGGAACACGAAAGAAATAATATCATGCATGAAGCACATTATGGACCTGCTGGAGGACACTTCCAAGCAGACACAACTGCAAAGAAAATCCAACTATCACGGTTGTGGTGGCCGACACTCCACAAAGATTGCAAAAATTTCTCAAGCCAATGTGACAGATGTCAACGGCTGGATCGACCCTTGCCTAGTATAGAAATGCCCCTGATATCAGTAAACCCAAGTTTGACATTCGAAATTTGGGCCATCGACTTCATAGGACCATTTCCTATACCATAAAAAAGAACAGGTGCAAGATACATAATAACTGCAGTCGAATACGTAACCAAATGAGAAGAGGAAAAACCAGTCGACACATGTTCCAGCAAGATAACTGCTAATTTTATCTATGAGAATATCATTACCATATTTGGATGTCCATTAACCCTAATCAATGACCAGGGAACACACTTCATAAATAAAACAATTAAAACACTAACAGACCAGTTCCAAAGCGACCACCGTCGGAGTACATCATACCATCCTCAGTCGAATGGAGCAATTGAAGCATTTAACAAAACATTAACAAAAGGATTAACAAAAATATGTAATGCTGATAAAGATGACTGGGATGAAAAGATACCTACAGTACTATGGGCATACAGAACGGCATACAAGCATTCAACCGACCAAACACCGTTTCGACTAGTTTATGGACAGGAAGCAGTAGTTTCTCTACACTTTCGACAACAGACACCTATTATCGCATAAATTTTACATGTCGATGTCGAACAAGGAAGAAAGGACCAACTATTGCAACTAAGTAAACTTGAAGAACATCGACTAATCGCGATCCAACATCAAGAAATCCAGAAACAACAACAAAAGGCATGGCACGATAGAAACATCAAAAACAAAAATCTGTCAGTAGGATACCTTGCCTTATTATATAATAGTCGGGTGAAAGGAAAACCTAAAAAGATACATACAGAATGGATGGAACTCTATATTTTCGAAGAGATACATACCAACAGATCAGTCTGAATAAGGACATTACAAGGCATAGTATTTTAGAAACTTGTTAATGGAGCCCGACTAAAACGCTATAGAAACTAAAACAAATCTACTTAAAAAAAAAACCACGTATAACGACCATAACTGTTAAACAAAAGATATAAAGATCTAAAAAAAATTCCAAAAAGCAAAATAGTACTGATACACACACAAAAGAATGACAGGGAATCACCACTTCGACCATCGATATAACACCATCGACCATTTTCATAACCGACATCGATTGACGACCTCGACAGTCCCATCACGCATTCATGACTTTGAACGCCAAAACCCAAGCACCATTAACGCACACTCAAGTGTTCTCACTGGACCATCACGTCCTCCATTAATACACTCATCGACAAAAACATCCACCGCATCCACTATAAATACTGAACCATCGAAGGATCATTCACCGCAATTCAAACAGAGAGAGCATCAGAGCAACCAAACGACTGAAAACCAAGAGCACTGTCGTAAAATCAACCCTTAGACCGACAAGATGGCACCAAAACAGACAAGAGCCTCAGCCAAAACCAAGGAACTACAAAGTGCGGAGACGCCATTAGTAAGAAGACTAAAGAACATCAAGAATGCTAAGGTACAGGAAGGTTCATGGGAAAAAGTATGGGCTGAGATAAAAGAATGGGCGTACGTCGATAAGAAACCTACCCCAGTTGCAGAGAAAATACAACACAGTTCCATTGTAAATTATGTCAACACACCGCTCATGGCCAGTTTCGGTGGCACAAAAGAAACAGCGGTAAATTTTATCATAAGCCAGCACCACAATGGTCGATTTTATTTCGATCAACCAGTCGACATCTCTGGGGAAGTTATTTACAAACTGACAGGTCTATCAAACAAAGGAGACCCAGTACCAGTCGGTATAAAAGAAGGACTAGTCGAAGAACTAATAGGGTTAGCATCAGGAAAAAACTCGAAAGGGTTGATGATTAGCCACATAACAGCTCGAACACCACAGATTATGGCCAAGATCATAGCCATGCCATTCACAATGGCAGGTCATGGAAACGACCTCAAACTGGATATGTTGGAGGTAGTAGACACCATTGCAACCAACGGAAAGATATACATATGGGCTGAGTATGTCGCTGACATGATAAAAAACATCTATGAAAAATGCCAGGAGATGGGAGGAATTATCAAGTTCCCGCCCCTTATCTTATGGATAGTAATGTACTCTTTGTGCCCTGTCGGGGACAAGCAATTTCAAGAGCCGACAAGATTTCATATGTGGAGGTTCAAACCGTTTGCCCATAGTGGAACAATGAAGGAACTTACAAATGGGAAAGTACTGTTGGAAAACTGGCTCCAGCAGCTAAAAGTCTGCACAACCAGATGGAGGGTGCCTCAGAACATCCAAAGAAGTCTGCCTAAAAAGGCCCACATTCAGCTAGACCTCGACCATACTGCGGTGTGGTACATGCAGGGCGCCAAAACAAATGCAAAAACCCCCGACTACTATCAGGCAGTTGAAGACATCTTTTGGGAGCTATGTCGATAGGCGGGAACGAAAGTACCAATACCACCTAAAGCAAAGGAAACAGACTTCTCGATAGAGGAACCACTGATAGACCAGGAGAAGGAGGAGGATTATGAACTTAACCTATACATCAGTACCTTTGTGTCAGAGGAAACATCGGTCGAAGGCCCTGGTCGACTGCAAATCATAATCAAACCTCCGACGGCAAAGAGAAGAGACACACGCAGAACAACAGGTAACCAATCCGGCTAAAGAAAATCTCATCCCGACTCAAGAGCCAAGGGGAGGGATAGAAACTAAAAATCCAGAGTATGCTGCCACCAAAGAAAATATAACCAAATTGTCGAAGGAGATAGCAGCCTCAAGAAAAAGGAAGAGAACACAGCAACAACAACAAGGGAAAGGTAAGCGCAAGCTTACCATTGCAGAATCTTCAGAAGATGAGGAGGAACTGGCAGCTATGGACCTTGACATAATAGAAGATGTCGTAGCAAACAAAGTGCCAGTGGAAACCCAATTTCAGAAATTCGTCGAGGCAGTGGCACAACCAGGTTGGCCAAAGAAGGCGAAGAGCACACACACTTCAACTGCCAAAAATGTTGTGGATCTCGTGTCTACACCCCCACCTCCGTCTCCGACAAAAATAATAGAAGAACTAATAGCATAACAGCTTTTAGTAAGCCCACTCGACTTATGCAAAAATGCTATGTCGAAGGCTGTGAAGGAAAAGTTCGACCATGACAGAGACCTCCAGGCATACATTGAAAAAATGCCTGAGATATTCACCATGGTGCAGAAGCTCTCTACCAAAGCACCTTTGTTCGATGTCGGCGGATCCTGACTACCCATTTCCAAACCTAGCCAAGTACTCCAGAGGCAGAAGATTATGGCAATAATAAGCTCAACATTCCAAAGGAACCCTGACAAAGAAGCTGAAGTTGTCAAAAGTCAGACCACATCTGTCATTCCGACTGAACCCAAACCCCACCTACCAACTTATGAACCGACCGGCAATGAGGAAGGAGAAAATATGGAGGACATAAGTTGAGAAATCGACCAACTGTTCTCCAACATGGACTCACCACCTCAGATCCACAATCCATCACCCGACCACATTTCCACCAATCCAATCACACCCGACCATTCACCAACACCATCACCACCACCCCCCAACTCAGAACCTCTAATTCAACCAGCTGCACCTACCACATCCACTTCTGGACCCCCTATATCCAACCAACCAGAGGCACAACTAGATGCAGCAGTCATCCAACCGACTCAAACAGAAATACCATCAATCATTGTTTCCCATCAAACAAACAATCCAAACCTGACTCTTGCAGGTACACAGGTGCCGAAACAAGCAGAAACATAGAAGCACAAGAAGAAGAAGGAGAAAAAGAAGAAGGACCATCATGGATAGACAACAATGGTCCACATCAATCAACTTGGGTTGACCACTGCGGTCGATGCAACCAAGTTGAAAGATGTAGAGCTAGGACAACTCCTCGAGACACTGGCAATTGAAGAAAAGACAAGGAGCCATCAAAGACATAAGGAGCTTGACAACAATGAAAAAGAACAAGTTGAGTTTCTCAACAAATGCAGAAGCATTGTACAAACGGTGATACTAGGACCAGCAGAGGTTGGCACCGACAAACCACTAGAAAGAGCTTATCAACTGTTTGAGAGCGTGGTGTCGGCGCTGCAGGCACAAATTCAAGACACAAAAAAGGAGCAAAAAGAATAAACCGTCCAACTATTAATGGAGCAGCACACAGCCTTTGCAGAAGCATACAAGGTGTTGCAAGATCACATGGAGGAGTCTGTCATTACAGAAGAATTACTATGAGACTGGCCTGCTTACTACGGGCAAGTCTATCAGCTAACCAGGTAGACCCAACAAGAGATCCAAGCACTAGGGAAGAGGAAACGTATTGATGAAGCACTCAGACACACAATTAAAGACCAAATAGTGCTTGAAACAGCCAAACTACATAAGCTCAAGCGAGAAGCACATCAGTGGGTATAACAAGCCATTCCAAACTTAGAAAAAGTAGAAATCATCTGCCCGCAAATGAAACGTCTGCTGGAGACAGCAGAGGAAAAGGACCAGTTTATGGGTCTCGACATGGAAAGAATAGCTGAAATTTCCATTCAAGAGAAAATGTCGATCCTATCAAGTCTAACTACACTAACCATCGACATACAGAAAATATTGTAGAGTTGGACAGATTTCCAACATCAGCTGGCAGTGATAGTTGAAGCAATTGTCGAAGTCTATGTACAGAAAAGACCAACCATCAGACTTCACAGCCCATGAAGATCAAGCACAAGAATAAATACTTAGACAGACAAAGAAATTTTGGTACCTCCCTATTTCTTCGGGACGAAGAAACATTTTGTTGGTGGGGGAGATGTTGGAGGAGCAAGTCAGTATACCGACTTGAATGATAGCCGACTAAGTCGGTCAGCCGACTAATGAGAGATTAGGTCGGCCACCTAAGGTCGTGTCGGTTGAGTGAACCGACAGGTAGTTATTTGTCACTGTTTGTAAATCATATTTATTAGGCTGTTGAGCCAGATGAGAACTCGGTTCAATTCTCTGTATTGTATGGAGCCTTTCACTATAATATAATCTGTTATTCTACTTACTTGTTCTTATCTCTTGTCTTTGTTACGTATGTCTATATTAATGTGTATTATTGGCAACCCTATGTGATCTGTGAGATTACAACAATACCATTCAATCCACTTATTAACCACCTTTGTTTTCCATATGCTTGAGGATGATAGACAATATTGAAAGTGGCCCTTACCAATTTGAAAGCTTCTTGTTGGCAATGACAAACAAACTTTGGATCCCTATCATTATGATGAGTGAGATAGTTCATATAATACCCTAGTTTTGACCTTTGTCATGCATTAGATCATATTATGTATGAATTGTAAATACATGGTTATAATTATGAGAGTCAAGCATTGTGAGATTAGATAAATGACCCCATATGTAAATGATGTAAATATACTAGTATGGAATCCTAGTGCGGAGCTTAAAGCCAAGGCCTGACTAATGAATGATTGGGCGTGTATGATGCAAATATACTTCTATGGACCGTGTGGTGGGCTTGCCAAGATGAACTCAAGCTATGCAAATATTAATGTTGTAATATAATATATAATGTTCCAAGATTGTTGCGAAAAGCATGAGAGGGGATATGATTTGCACCAGAGGGGAAGCGGAAAGGGGGCTTATGGAAAGTAAATCCTCTTTTGTCAAGTTTCAACTTAGATCTCATATATTTTCCACCATGTGCCTTAAATGAAGTCATACACCTCCATTGAACTATAATACCAATCATTGAATGCATGTAAGAGGTTGGTGGAGACATCTTCTCACATAGTTATTGAAGTGTGCATTGAGTAAAAGTGTCATAGGGAAGTGAAAGAGTACTTATTTCCTAGCATCAATAGGAATATAAACTATCATTTCCCTCAAATCTATCATTTTTGTTCATTTTACCATTCTTACATTCATGATATACATTGCTTATGTTGCATTCTCCATTTCCAAAAATTAACCAATATGGAAATTGATCAAAATCAACACTGGGAAGAAGAAATCATAGACCAATGATAAGAGATAGATCGTTGTAGGATATCATAGAGGTTGTGCCAATTAGGAATCATTTACCGATAGCATATTTGTTGCTCATTGGAATATTGAGAGCCAAGTGTTATTTTATAGGTTGTTCCCTTAGAGCATTTAATGCATTCGACATTTTTTGCCTATACTTGAGAGAAATCAAAGGGAAGAATATCCTTGAGGGACTAATGAGAAAATAAAGGGAATGTATTCCTTGTGTTGCGAGGGAAATGAAAGTGAGTGTGGTGATAGTTTGATGGTGGTATGAGATGTATGGAGTGCTCTTTAATGAGCATATTGGCTTAGTATGGGAGCAAAAGGGTTGGGTTGACTGAGCTAGAAGCATGTAGCTTGGTTACTTTGCTCTGGTGATCTCAAGCTTGGTTTGGAGGTGGTATCTACACTAGATGTCCGCGATTGGATGGAATATTTCTCATAGTCAACTAGCTTTTTGGATTGTCTTCTATTAAAATATAAGTGTTTAGTCTTTGTTTATGAATATACCAATTAACGTTATTTTTTGTTATGGAACTATATGAATGTGCATGTTGTGTGTGTGTTTGTGTTAAATCTAATCAAGGGCATTTGGTTACAATGAGTTCTTATTATCCTAGGCTTACATATTATGTTGCATTTGTTATTTGGTCCTTCTTATGAGACTCACTATTGGTATTATGGAGATATGACCTTTGAAGGTCCAAATTTGAATGCCCTATTTTGAGGTTACTCATCTCATAGATATGAATGTTGGGTAGGGATGTCGTGGTTCATAGAGATCAAAACACATGTTTGAAGAACATACATCTACAATATCATAAATTGTAAACTTGGTCATCAAGATGATAAAATGAGCATATTTGATCAAACAATCGACTAGCAAAATGATATCATACTTCCTTTTACATGCCAAGCTTGAGATGACATCATTAGATACATCTTCTAACTTCTAATTGGGTATAGCATTGTGTGACTAGGATAAGGAACAATTATTGCCTTACCATTTTAGCAAATATCACATTAAAAATTGCTTAATATAATAGTTCATTTCATGTCAATAGAAAATGGATGATACATTCTTGTAATTTTTGTGGGAAGAAGGTTAAATTTGGTAAAGCCTATTCTTGAAGATATAATTGTATTGTAGCATTCAATGGCTCACATTCCAGAGGATGTTTTGGAGAAAATTATAAAAGTTTTCTTCAAATTTCTCTAGGCTAGTGGAAAGGAAAGCGAGGGTATTCCTTTAGCGAAGTGGTAAGCCATTGCAATACCAAAGTAGGAAAGTGGTTGGGGCCTAAAAAATATTCATCTCTTTGGAACATCCTTGGATGTTAAGAGTTTATGGAGATCCTTCAGGCATAAAATCCTTTGGAGTAGGATAATATTGTAAGCACGATTCTTTCATGGATTGGATTAAAATTATAAGGAAAAACAACAAAAATGTCTTAAATTGATGGAAATATTCAACTCTTTCTTTTCTAGTGTTTGGTTTGTATTTAGCAAGGAAGGTGGGGAATGTAGATCAAGTAAGAATTTGTAATGTTGTTGTTTTAGTTTGTGGGGAGAGGCTAGTTTTCCCAGTTTATATGATTGTTCGTTTTAAAGAGTGAGGGCATGTGACTCTAAGTCATGTTGGTGATACACTTGAAAAATCTCTTTGGTCCCAATGTTGGAAAAGTGTAGGAGATTGGACTAGAAGGATATCAATTGGTTCTATGGGGATCACTCTTGGACAAGTTTAAGCATGGTCATATTTGTCTCAGATAGGGTGAAGATTCCTTTCCCAAGGAATTTAATAAATTTTATGGATTATATGCAACCAACCTAAGATATACATTAATGGTGAATATGCTAGAACCTCAGGGGGGGAGGTAATATGGAGGTGGAAGAAGATATAGAAATTGAAGGATCCAAAAAAATTGAGGATATATCTCAAAAGAATAAAATTTTAATGTGGGAAGTGTTTGCATAAAAGGGGAAAATAAGTCCCAAGTGTATGTTAGTTATGCAAATTAGAGGAAGAAAAACTCACAGGTATAGAAAACACATTGATGTTATTTCTATCTAGTTGTGTTTGACACAATGGTTTTACAACGTTGATCCAAAGGAATTAATATTTTTTCCCCATCTTATCTATTGTGGTACATGGCTACAAAGGAACTTTGCTATTTTTGAAAAAATTGCATACCTCCTTCCAAGTTACTACTAGAGTTGAGGCTATGATTCTAGTGTTACAGTGCCATGCAATTTTGTCGTTTCTCATAAATAGGTGATATGGTGTAACACCCCAGTTTTGAACCCCTAATTTAATGATGTAAAGATTGTAAATATGGATGATGAAAGGCCTATAGGCTAAACAATTATGGTTTGAAAATTATTAATATAAAAATAGAATTGGTTATGGTTGAGGCAAACCCTGCAAAGAACGGGTACCTATGAATTCACGGCTGAGAGGGAAAGGGGGTTGTATATAGCCTAAAGGGGGTTGATGACATGAACCTAACCTAAACTTGAAGCTAAAAGATGCTTTATCCAAGCTTTAATATGTATATCTTTTTTAACATTATAATTAATCCTATAAGCTAATAAAGAATTAATAGCATCATGTTGGGGGAGTAATTCTTTTGGAGAAGAAAACGTGGGAAAAGTTGGTGATGTAGTTAAAAATGTGCATGCAAGAAGAGTTGTATCTCCTCTTCCTCATAGTTACAGGGTTGTGGATTGTCTTTTGTTCTGGAGAGCGTACTGTTTGCCTGGATGGAGTACAAGTTATGGAAAACTCATAATTCGATCTTGTTTATGAACTAAAGTCGAATAGTTGTGGGGTGTGGATTGTTATGTCGCACCTCTAGATAATATTACTAGTGAATTGGTGAACATTGAGTGTGTACTTTCCTTGGTGGAAATTTATGTGCCATTGATTAACAGTGGCATGCTTGAAGTACTGTAGTGAATGGTTATCATTGCTATGTGTTTGGAATAGTAGCCGAGGAAGGGTCTCGACTTATTTCTGTGGAATTGGGTGGTGTCAAGTCACTGTAGCCTTGTTATCACTCAGAAAAATTTCTTTAGCTGTAGAAGAAAAATTCTAAGGTGAACTCAAACCAATCTTTAGGATCAAAAGATAACCCTTTCAATCCAAAAAGGGATCCCTTGATAAATATGTTGTCTTATGGTCACCTAACAACATTTTATACTTTTAAACAATGGCTAGATATTTAGTAGCAATAACAAAATTTATCAGAGTGGTGAACCAGGAATAGAACCACTCGGCATAGAGTCAACCAATTGATAGTTTCAAAGCTGCAAGAGACTGGTGAATAGGGTAAATCGGTCACAGAGGCAAGGTAGAAATCACTTCTTTAGACAGTTTGTTGTTGCAATAGAATAGAATACCTAAAGGAAATGGTCCATTAACACAGACTAAGACAAATTATGTATTAACTTTAGAGTAAAAGTGTATTAATGCTTGAAATTAATGAACCAAAGCACCATTGATGAATTCCAATTCATTTATTTTCATTCAAACACAAAGGAAAAACATAAAGGATGACACTAGAAACACATTCACATAAAATATTACAAACTAATGAAAATGATGGCACTTGATTCTCTGCTAAGAAAAGCTTAGAAATTATGCTCTCAACAATATTTATTAATCGAAATTTGGAAAAAACTATACACAATCCATCTTTTCTCTCCAAATACAACCCCTATTACATTGCAAAATGAGAATTATATACAAAATAATGCTCTCAGAGTTCACCCTAACCAACTATTCTCTAAAAAAATAATTCTTGTAAACTAATGCCTAAATTCAGGAATCGTTATGCTTATGTGATGGTACTCATCTTCATCATGCTCGAACTCAACCAAATGACCAATTTGATTATGCATGCCATGTGTTGATCAAATGAATTTTCAAGGAAACAGTAGCTACTATAAAATCATTACATTTATCACTGATGATGTAGCTTATATTTGGTTTTGCCAAATTTCTCAATGATTTTTCATTGCTCCTAAGTAGGGATTTCATAATCCACAATTTTTTTTGTTACCACTTCCAATTCCACACAATCTACATATGACATAGGAGGCAAGTTTGCTTTAATTATTTGAAACTTATCTAGCATCTCAAAATCTCCAGTCATCTTGTCAATAATAGCCTTCCTTGTCATCCCTTTGGTCATATCCTCAAACTTTGAATGGTCCATGCAACCTTGGACTAACAAATTAAGATGTTTTTCTTGAGAAAATAACTTTTCATTTTCATCCCAGAAAGAAGGAAGGCCATTTTCAAAGAGCTTTTTAAACAAATTTTTAAGACTTTGAACCTATTGGAGCATTTGTTTTGATTCTACCTGCACATTTCTAACATGATGATGTTTGCCAATAATATTCCTATCCCAAATAATGATGATGGTCTTGTTTTTGACTCCCAAGTTCTGCATATATGTATTTGAGTTAATGTGTTCAGGAAATTCACCGACACAACTGCCTTTTGTTTAGAGTCTCATTCATCACCTTGCATCTTTGCAAAGTTATGTTTGCTATCCCATTCTTATCATCAATATGATTAAAATATACTCTAAATTTTGTGATCTCTACTAATAATGAATCCCAAATAAGGTGCTTTGCTACTTGTAGAGGTGTCTTACTTGTTACTTTGTCTTTGAGCTCACTGATCTTCTTTTGCATATGTTTTATTTCATTTATAGGTTTATTCTTCTCTCCGGTATTATGGACCACTTCTTCTTCCAGCTTCTGATTTTCATCTTTCAATTGTTTGATCTCTTTATCCTTTAAAAGAATCTGTGACCTGGGTTTAGTTAACTCTTTTAAAGAAAGCTCATTTGTTGATTTTTCAGTCAATGTAGAAGGTTGACTCACTCATTTTGAACCCAATGTTGCATTTTTTTATAATAATTCAGTTTTCTCTTTCTCCCAATCCTTCCTTTCATCATGTAACTTCATAGCTTTTCCTTTGTAATCCATCATTTATTTATACATTGAGTCCTTCTCTTGTTGTAAAGCTATTAATTCTAGGGTTTTTACATGTTGAGTGCCTGGAACCTTCAACTTCTTCTTTAAAATTTGGATGGCGTTCTCTTTTTCATCTAAGAGTTTCTTGGTAAGTTACACATTAATTGGATCTGCTCCATGAGTCACAATGTCTACCTACAAATTTTTAATCTGGGTCTGATTTGCTCTATTTTCTACTTTTTCTTGCCTTAATTGTCCTTCTAACCTTTATACTACTGATTGCAACTTTGAATTATTCAAAGTTTATTGCAATAAATCATTATAAACGACTTCACCTATTTGCTTGCGAAGTTGAATTTTGTCAAGAATATTGATTTTATCTAGTTTAACCTCCATCTCTGACACTTCATCATCAGTTACAACTTCTAACTTCAAAGTATTTTTCTCAGGTTCCTTTGTTGCAATAAATGAAGTCTTTTCTTCTGACAATTATTTGACATGAGGGAATATTTTTTGTGTTTCTTCAAGAAACTGCTTCTTTTTTACTGCATATTGTGAAATCACATCAACTCTGGACTTATACTGAGAACTTGTTCTAGCACTTTGAGTCTCTGAAAATGAGTACTATTGCACTTGCATTGTTGGTTGTTGAACTAAGGTCTCCTCCTCTTAGTTGATCAAACACTGCTCTTCCAAATTAATAACATCCTTTTGTTGATCCATATCATCGTCTTACCCGGTGACTTCCTCATCAATGTCCATAAAGTTGGCCTTTGAAAAATTCCTTTTAGTGGCACAGTCTAGTTTTGTTGGTGTTTGAACTACTTGAACAAGAAGATTAGCTCAACCTGTAGTAATTTCTTTTATCTCTTATTGGTTCTTTTCTTTAGTAACCTCTTCCATTTCTTGTTGATTCTGATTCAAACTTAGCAAATTAGCCATTTTGTCCAATCCTTCTACCACCTGGTGTTCAAATGCCTTACTTTTGTTCTATTTCCTTCTCTAAGATATAACTTGGTGGGGAACATAATTAATCTTCTTAGCAACCTGGAAATTCATAGCATGTAATAATTTTTCTACTATAAGAAGGGTTGCCTTATGGTTAATGAAAATTGGTCCAATTTTCAAAGGAAACTTGATATCAAATAATTTCCTGAAACTAAGAAAATGCTCCTCTTATGAGTGTAAGGGCCTATCTAATAAATTCAAGAGAAAAAATTCTTGGAGTTAAAAATGTTGGCAGGGGATATGGGGCTTCAGATAATTCATACACCCTTATAATAATGTGATTTTCATATAAAAACCAATCCCCAATTATGTTTTCAGGAGCCGATTGAAATATGTTCTTCATGTCTTCTAATACCCTGTGTAACTCAGCATTGAATATGGTTCTATAGATCGCTGACGTGATGATATTAACAAAATTAAACATACTAACATTCTTTGAAGGATTTGAAGAGAACAATTTGTCTGGAAAATTGAAGTGTGCTACATTGGAGTAGATGAACATACACAACAAGTATGTCTGGTATATAAAATGCTTCAAATTGTGGAAATTCACTAGCTGGGCATGAATTGCTTCAGATAGGAATTCATCAATATTAAGGCAAAAAAATTGACTTAAATCTAAATGACTGACCTTCATAATGAAACCCAACATGACTTCATCAACAGACTTATCATTATTATGACCAATAACTTGACTCAATAGGGACAAAACTAACTGTACATTTTATTGAAAAATACCGACATCAAAAGGGAAGGGCATATTTTCAACAAACTAACCATATTTTAATACCTTGGACAAGATTTCACCTTTCTTTTCAGGACTACTTTCTCTATAAACCCTAATAAATTCCTTTTCTACAAATGGTTCAGGGTTCTTGGGATATGACTTAGGTAACCCTGAGGATTCTCTAATAGTCCGCACATTGATTGAAAATAGGTATTTTGAACCATTGGTATTCATAATTACCCTCTCTGATTGAGAATAATTGGTTGCACACCAACCGATGAATTTGGGAAAAGGAAGGGTTTGCTCTAAACGTAAATGATAGAGGAAAGACACAAAAATGTTCAATACATCAATACCATATTATTAAACTTGCACAGTGATCTAGGGACCAAACACAGTCTCATCAATAGATTAATGACAATAATTCATGAAAATGGTGAAAAAGAGCTACAAAATGAGTACCACACTGTATATTCACACAAAGAATGAGTAATACAATACAATGTCATGCTGCAAGCATGAATGACAAAGCAATTCGAATTCCTAAGGAGGTCATTCGAATTGAATCAGTGAGTCTAGCTTAACTGAATGTAAGCCACAGTTAACACTCAAGTTAACCACTGATCAAAACCCTAATTGACTCAACTAAGCCCTAACTGAAGTCAGAGTGCAATAAATGACTGAGTCTTAACTGAAAGAGATCAGACACATGTCACAGCAAGCCAACCATCAAGTGGTAGTGCTTCAATGACTCCAATGAACCCCGATGAGGTTAACTGAAGTGTAACTAAACATCAGAAGTGGTTGGAGGCGCCCCTGTTGACTCCAGTTCATTAAATAATCATTAAATAATCAATTTAATGAAGTGAGGCACCTTCACTTCCCTATTTAACTTATTGTAACCATCAGTTAGCAATAAAGTGCATTAATGACACTCAGATCACCCCCAGAGTGCTCCAGTTAGCCTCCCCGAATGTAGGAGAAGGCTAAGTTAGCCTCCTTGACTGAAGGTAGGCGTGGGTGTGATCTAGTTGATGACATTTAATGATCCATTGATATCAATTAGGTCAATAATACTTAGGATAGTGGTTTAACTAGGCCAAATTGACCAAAATGAGTGTGTAAGGTGGTAAATGTCTCCAACACCCCCCCTTAAGCTATACTCAGGAGGAGTTAGAAAACATAAATGCATAAAAATGCTAGGGCCCTAGAAACTAAGGCCATAGGTCATCCTGTACAATGCTGAAACTAAAACAATGCCCAAAAACAAACTAAGTGAGGAAAAGAGGGAAAACCTAGTGGGAAACCCCCCCCCTCAAGCTGAACATTGAAAGTAGTCTGAATCACCCTGATGAACTCACCCCCAACAATGAACGAAGGTAAGTGAAATTCTTTTATGAAAATATCTTGGTGAAGATGTCTACAATTTGCTCATTAGTCGGGTAATATTGCAGAATGATGGTCCTGTCATGCACTAGCTCCCTAATATAGTGCATGTGGATCTCTACATGCTTGGTCCTCTACCTAGTAACTGGATCTGTGGATATCTTAATAGCACTTTGATTGTCACAAAAGAGGACAATGGACAAATTACTACCAAGATCAAACTCTGAAAGAATTCCTTGCAACCAAACTGCTTAGATGCAAGCATTCACCGCTCCTCGATACTCGGCCTCTGCTGAAGATAGCACTATGGCAGCCTGCTTTTTGCTAGACCAACAAATGGGGCCACCACCAAACATGAATACATATCCAGAAGTAGACTTCCGATCAATAGAATCACCCACCCAATCAAAATCTCTGTATCCAACCAGCTCTAGCTCGGAGTCTGGAGCATAGTGAATGTCGTAGGTCCTGGTTCCCTGAATATACTGGAGGATCCTCTTGGCTGCCTTCATATGAACATCATGAGGCTGTTGCATGTATCTTGATACAGCATTCATGACATAACAGATATCAGGCCGAGAATGTGTCAAGTACAACAAGCTACCAATCAGCTGTCTATAGATAGTGCAGCCCATGGGAGGTGTGCTTTTTCCTTCTTCAAGGCTTATCCCTGAAAGGAAAGGGAATGGTGCAGGCCTACATTCAGCCATGTTAAACTTTAATAACAATTCTGAAATTTATGTGGACTGAGTGACCATTATCCCATCATAATTTTGCTCAATTTCGAGCCCCAAAAATTGTTTTAGGAGCCCCAAATCACTCATTTCAAAGGCATTGTGGAGAGCAGTTTTAATGGCTGAAATGGAAGCAACGGTGCTACCTGTGATCAGTAAGTCATAAACATATAAAACAATAATGATAAAATGACTATCATACTGCTGTAAATACACTTTTGGATCTGATCTACACCTTTGGAATTTTTGCGAGAGAAGAAAGGCATCCATCTTGGAATACCACTCTCTTGGGGCCTGTTTTAACCCGTATAATGACTTCTTTAGCTTGAAAACCAAATATGGATCAGTGATGTAGCCCTCATGTTGCTTCATGTATATCTCCTCATGAAGATCTCCATGCATAAAGGCTGACTTAACATCCATATGATGCACTTCCCAGTGCTTAGATGCTGAAATTACCAAAACTAGGCGGATGGAGTCCATTTTTGCAACCGGTGCAAAGGTCTCATGGTAGTCCACACCTTGGACCTGAGAGAAACATTTTGCCACCAGCCTTGCCTTATATTTGTAGGTTATTCCATCAGTGACAACCTTGGTCTGAAACACCCACTTGCATTGAACCAATTTCCTTCACAGAGGAAGCGAAACTAGCTCCCAAGTAGTGTTTTTTTGAAGAGAATTCATCTCTTCATCCATGGCAACTTGCCATCTCGGATCCTTCCGAGCATGGTAGTAGGATTTTGGGTCTGAACTAATCATCAAATAGCAAGTTTCGGACAGCAAATTATCAGGACAAGAGAGCGCAATACCTACTCTTTGGAAATTAGACCGGGTTCTCCTTGGATCATCCAAATTTCCAATTTTATCTCCTGCGGAGGAGAGTGTCTGTCAGGCCCATGTGGGAAGATGATTTTGTACTTCAGGTTCTGATTCAGTATCTTATGATTGCTACACACTGATATCAGAAATCAGAGGATCTGGTTCATCTCCCCCAATTTCAGCATCCAAATTTTCAGTAGAATAGGAAGGAAATTCAACAGTTTTCTCCTTCACTAGTTCCACATCCTGAAGAGGCTCATCGAACTTGACATTTCTCTCGATGATGATCTGTTTTGTTTTGAGATCTAGCAGCTTGAAACCCTTTGATTCATCAGGATACCCAATAGATAGACATTCTATGCTTTGCCGTTGCAAATCCCTTCTTTTATCAAATGGAATCCGGGCTCATGCAGTGGACCCAAACACCCGCAGGTTTGACACATCCGGCTTGTGTCCGAAGTATGCTTCGAAAGGGGTTTTCCCTTTCACGGATGAGTGTGGCACCCTGTTATAAATGTATGTTGCAGCATGCATGGCTTCAGCCCACAAATTTGCATCCAACTGCTTTGATTCCAACATACAGGTGGTCATCTCCTTGAGAGACTGATTCTTCCTTTCCGCTACTCTGTTCTGCTGGGGAGTGTAGGGAATTGAATGTTGGAACTGAATACCACTTTGGGAGCATATGTGCAGAAACTCATTACTGACATACTCCCCATCATTATCAGATCTCAATATCTTGATCTTAAGCCCAGAGGCATTCTCGATCAAGGCCTTAAGTTCAGAAATTTTCCACATACTTCAAACTTCTTTTTGAGAAAGAAGACCCATGTGTACCTTGATAAATCATCAATAAAAGTAAAAATATACCTTGATCCATTCATGGATGTGATAGGCATCGGACTGCTGATATCATAATGTATTAGCCCCAATATGCATGTATCTCGGTTTGCCTTCCCCCGATCGAACTTGTGCTCAGGGTGTTTTCTAGTCACACAGCCCTTGCAATTTCCAGTGGTTGCCTTGATGATCGGGAGGCCTTCAACCATGGAGTTTTTCTGTAATTGCTGCAAATATTTGAAATTTAGATGGCCAAACCTTTCATGCCACAACCTACTAACTTCATTTCCATGAGTTAGCAGAGTGGTGGGCTTTGCATCCACAACAAAGTGAGAGAACTCATAGGCTTTTGCATGATGGTTTGCAAGGCCTTTAGGAATGAGTTTCCAGGATGCAAGATCCGTTATCTCAACATAATTTGGGCTGAAAGAAACTCTCTTAGGCACTCTTGTATGTGTCATTTTATAGACACTAAGGAGATTTGATGCCAGAGACGGTACATACAAACCATTTGAAAAATAGCCATTCTCAAGATCAACCGTACCTTGTCCTTCTGAAATGATGGTGGAGTCATCTCCCATGTGGATGGGGATGGATTTTCCGGTCTCTAAGGATGAAAAGGAATCTCTTTCAGCCATCATGTGGTTCGAAGCTCCAAAATCAATCAAGAGTGCTTTGGAATTCGAAGTGCTTTCCATGAGGGCATGACCTTTTTCATACTGTGGTTCTCGATCTTGCTGATCTCTCCTCCGAAATATTTCTGGAAGATTGATGTGATTTCTCTCGAGTAGAGAGGTAGCTTCATCAAGCTTCTTCTTCATGCAGGCATGTTCAAGGTGGAAACCCTTCCTGCAGTATGAACACTTGACTTTTTCCTTTCCATGGTGCCCTTTTCCTTTGTTCTTCCTTGAGCCGGAAGACTCATCATGCTGTCAGTTTTCAACTCTAGGCTTAGGAGCATCAAATTTAGTTTTTGGGTTCTTCTGCTGCTTTCTTTTACCCTTCAGATCTTTGGGCCCTGAGACATGGAGGGCTTGATCACGGGAGGATCTGATGATCCCCATCTGGACAAGCTTATCATGTTCACTTGTTAGGGACTCAATGAAGGCATTAAGTGTAGGCATATTCCATCCAAGGGTTGTGAGCTTGCCCCGCACGGAATGTAGAAACAAAAACTGAATAATCAGCTCCAAGTTTGGAGAGTATGGTGAGGATGATATGATCATCCGCATTCTCCACTTTGCATTGCTTCAAGAGTAAGACAATGTACTTGAACTTTGTGAAAAAGTCATTCAATGTCTCGAAATTGGAAGGCTGGAGAGACATTAATTCATTTTTGAGTTGGTAAACTCTCAAGTCATCTTTCTTTCCATATAGGGTTTCCAATTTGTCCCATATTTCCTTTGGAGTCTTCAATCCCGAAAGATGGAAAAGAAGATCCCGAGAAATAGAGAGGCACAAGAATCCGAAGGCTTCATCCTTCTTGTTCAAGAATCTTGATTTGTCTATAGTAGAACCAGGATCAGGTTCAGTGCCCATGGTGACTCTATAGATTCCTCTGGAGCACAGCTGAATCTCCATGTCTCCTTTCCATGAGTGGAAATTGTATGGAGTCAAAAGATCTACTGAGGAGGACATCTGGATCTGCTGGAGCGAATGCTTCACCTATAGAAAACCTGAAAATCCAAACAGAAAGGGCAATGTAAGGTCGAACAGCCTGCACATTTTAGGCTTTCATCACACCCAACATAGTCAATCAAGCAAGCTTGATCAAAAAGTTCTTTACTTGGGGTATTAAGTGCTAAGCCTTGGCTTCTGGCGTAGTGCTGGATTTTTGAGCTATTGCTCAATTTTTATGCAGAAATCTGTCAAAAAGCTTGTTTTTGAGAGATTGAGCTTCGTCCCGCCGTGAGCTCTGATACCATATTAAACTTGCACAGTGATTTAGGGACTAAACACAGTCTCATCAATATATTAATGACAATAATTCATGAAAATGGTGAAAAGAGCTACATAATGAGTAGCCACACTGTATATTCACACAAAGAATAAATAAGACAATACAATGTCATGCTGTAAGCATGAATGACAAAGAATTTCGAATTCCTAAGGAGGTCATTCGAATTGAATGATTGAGTCTAGCTTAACTGAATGTAAGCCATAGTCAGCACTCAAGTTAACCACTGATCAAAACCCTAATTGACTCAACTGAGCCCTAACTGAAGTCGGAGTGCAATAAATGACTGAGTCTTAACTGAAAGAGATCAGCCACATGTCACAGCAAGCCAACCATCAAGTGGTATCCCTTTAATGACTCCAATGAACCCCGATGAGGTTAACTGAAATGTAACTGCACATCAGAAGTGGTTGGAGGTGCCCCTGTTGACTCCAGTTCATTAAATAATCAATTTAATGAAGGGAGGCACCTTCACTGCCCTGTTTAATTTATTGTAACCATCAATTAGCAATAAAGTGCATTAATGACACTCATATCACCCCCGGAGTGCTCCAGTTAGCCTTCCCGAATGTAGGAGAAGGCTAAGTTAGCCTCCTTGACTGAAGGTAGGCGTGGGTGTGATCTAATTGTTGACATTTAATGCTCCATTGATGTCAACTAGGTCAATAATACTTAGGATAGTGGTTTAACTAGGTCAAATTGACCAAAATGAGTGTGTAAGGTGGTAAATGTCTCCAACACATATAACCTAAGTTCACCCAGTTTTTCTTTGGACTGAGATATAGTGCTTATAGAAAAACTAGGGTAAAATATATCCACATCTCTATCAACTATGAACTCTTATTTTTTGTCCATGTTTTTATAACGTAGAAAAAGTTGTTGAATTGGCTCCATGGGAGAGAAATTACAAGCTTGTAGAGTTATTCGAAATACCTGTGATAGGAGAATGTCAGATATAGCTTCAAATTGACTTGGCGGGGGGGAAACTGGTGCGTTGTCATTGTCATGCTAGTTCTTTTTCAAATAATAAAATAACCTTTTTATTTTCACAAACATGCTTTTAAACAAGTGAAATCGGTTTCGGGGTTGGAGAAAAGTAATTTGTTCTGAACTAATTTGGTAGCAAAATGCATGAGATCAAGCCATGTGGTAGGTGGTTTGGATTTCGCTACCACTTCAAAATTTTAAAATTCGTGCAAGTTATATCAGCAAAAGAACGACAACCATTGATGGAATATGCCACTCAACCTTCATCATCGATTTTCCACGTCACTTTATTACCTCCTAAACTTTGTGACTTATATCACTATACTACTTTAGTCTCAGTCACAGCTCCTATTCCCTTATACATTTAACCTTACATATGCTTCCTTTTTACTTTGGTAACCTTCTTAACACCATTTCATTAGATTTAGGTCACATCCCTTGGTTACCTAGATCTTTAACTTAACTCTACCTTCCTCTTTTCCAATTCTACCCTTAAGCACCTTTTGTATCAAACCTTTGGTCATAGTTATTAGTCATTTGTTTTCCCACACTTAGCTCCATCCCCATTTAAAATTTCATTTTTTATAACACATAAGTGCCAAAATGTTAAAAAACCTCCCAAAATTTGTTTGAGCTAACAACCCTAAAGAATGAAACTATGTCTTTTGGGTGGGAATTTGGTTGGTACCAAATCCTTGAACCCTGTAACCTAGAGAAATAAATAATCATGTTGATGTGGAACTAGTTGGTGCCAAGTTCTAAAGCTTGGGAAAATAAATTACATTGTTTGATGTGTTATTAGTGTGTGCAAAGTTGGGGAAGATAACTTAGTGAGGTTTACTCTGCAATTTACTCATATTCCTTTATGTAAACCTTGAGTGTTCTCCTAATGAATTCATAGTCTCAACTTAGGGAAGGTACCTTGCTGATATTTTTATGAGAAAGGTGGCCTATGGTTGGGTGGAGCATGCCTCACACGTAGCCTGTTGCTCAAGCTATCATTTATACTGATAAGTACTTGTCACTCTATATCAATTTTAATATTACCTTGTATTTTTTTTTAATGGGTGAATGGATCATGGAGGATTTGTACTTTTATCAGTGTTAAATAGGATGGTGTGTCCTTAAAACATTCATGTTTGAAATTCTCTCTCTCTCTCTCTCTCTCTCTCTGTGCACATTTTCCTGTAAGAGTAAGTATGATGAAGGTATGTGTAAATTGTCTTATTAGGTGATGTTGTCAATGTTAATGGAAATTCACAGTAGATACATCATACCTAATTGAATTATTCCTCTATGAACACATACTTCTTGTGGAAAATCATTTAGTCGTTGTTAATTGAATTGTTCTCAAAATTGTTAAGTGTTGTGAACTATTCATGTTACCAAGTTAACTATTTTTGGGATAATATCTAACTATTATTCCATCTCCTTGCAATAATATTGGATGGATTCTGCAATTGGAAGCCTTATAACATTTCCCATTGAATTTGAACATGGATTTGTAAGCCTTAAGTATTCAAAGTAAAAAAAAATGAACATCAGATGGCTGGTTTACCTGGTAAATTCACAAAATGATCAAGTTACAATTGTCGATTGAAGGCAGTTAAATGCATGATTTTATCAGTTTAATTTCCTAGTTCTTAGTCAATTTCTAAGAATTTGGCTAAGTCCTAAAATTGGTTGAAGTAGCTAAGGGTTGAAACATCCCATTTATCCTTTTTTGGCGGTTAATGTCGGCTAAGTTATGTCTGAATGGTTCTTAGTTGAATAATCATATGTGTTATGATGTTTTCGCAGCCGAGGTAGTGGGACCCATGTTGGATGGTAAACCTCGGGTGGGAAGGTTATGTTTTGATGTGATGTGTTACAATGTTCCACACCCGAGGTGGTAAGACCCACGTCAAAGGGTAAAACCTCATGCATAAAGGGCTAAGTCAACAGTGAGATTGTTCGATGTTCTGATGCAAAGGTGGCGGGGTCGACATCAGCATGGTAAACATAAAAAGGTTAAATCCAAGGTTTTTTTATCATTCCCAATGTTGGAGTCCCAATAAACATCAAAGGAGCAACATTAAAACATATTAGTATGCATGATCTTTCATAAGTTTCAATTGTTTATTTTGATGTATGACTTCTAATGTAACATCATAAAGTGAACATTGGAGCAATCACTTCAGAATGGACCAAGGGTAGAAGCATTGATGTTGCTTGATATTGTATGATAGCGTTTTTAAACTCTTTGGATCTAAATTAGAATATGCTTGTTTAATTAAATTAAGCATCTAATTCTATGGTTAAGGATTTTTAATTGAGGAGGTTTTAAGTGCCACTAGTACAAAAGCGCGGATTTTTCCACGGAGGTTTTCCACGTTTCTTACTTTTTGGTGTAAAATCGGAAGCAACAAGAATGACGCGTCGCTGTATCCACNACAAACACTAGTACAAAAGCGCGGATTTTTCCACGGAGGTTTTCCACGTTTCTTACTTTTTGGTGTAAAATCGGAAGCAACAAGAATGACGCGTCGCTGTATCCACGCCTCGCTGTCGCTATATCCACGGAGGGAGTCTTATCCGTCGCTGTATCCACGGCTAAAGAGTTGGACGTCGCTGTATCCACGGCTATCCGTCGCTATAGCGACGACACCGACAAGTTGACCTAGGGCATGCATTGGACCCACAAGTTCTTTCCAATGTGGGAGATTGTAGAGTTTGGAAGACATCTTCATGCCTTTTGGCATTTGATAAATAGGAATTTTGAAGTCATTATATTGTTGTCAATATTAGATAGGTCTCCATTGAACATATCCTTTTAGATTGATTCCATGTAAGATTTTTAATCTTATTTAGCCAATCTACTAGAATCATGATTCAAGGAGGGAGTCTTACCTCGATCTATTCATTAAAATATCTCTTTGATTGAAAAAATGATGACCTGGTTGCAAACACTTCATGCGCCCTTCATAGAAACAC
>LPNX010205955.1:0-16832 GCA_001517045.1 Pseudotsuga menziesii
TGGAATGATGTTCAATGCACTTCATGATCGTCTTCTCCATCCAAGTCTGCATCTGTATCATCTGATCCGGATTCAACATTATAAGGATTAAAGGCTATATCGTCATCGTCATCGTTATTAGTTTTAATAAAGTGATAATCCTCAATATCATCTTCATCATGAACATTGTCTCTAACATCATCTGCTTCAACTAACTCTTCAACATCTTCCTGTGTAACATTATGATCATCAACATCCAACTCATGTTGATCCTCTACATGATCACCTTCTTCTTCCACACCGTCTTCAGCTTCCTCTACAATATTATACTTTATTGGCCTTCCTCTTGGATCATGTCTAATAACAAACGACCAACCCTGTCTACCAGGAACTTCTAAGTAAAATACCTGTTCACATTGACTTGGAAGAACATAGGGCTCTGACGTTCATGACTCAAGTGACCTTGTATTGACCATGGTAAATCCATTAGCATGTTCAATAACAGTTCTATCAGGATCAAATCGATTCAATCGTAGCTTGTACCATTTCACAACAAAAATAATTATTTTGAATGATTTAAATTCACAGTCAATGATATCTTCCAAATATCCATAATATCATTTTTCTAACAATTCTGGACGTCTATCGCTTCTAGATGAAACATTAGTGACCTCAAAGACTGCACTTATCCCAGAATCACATGTTTTCTTTGTTTCATCCAACTTTTTAATGCGATAATGATGACCGTTGCACCACATAGCCTTGTGGTGTTTTACCTGCAATTGATAGTAAGTATTTTATGTTCTTAAAGTATGGAAATAAAATGAAATTCATCAAGATGAACATGAATATCGACGTAATTGAAAATATTATGGCTTATATTTATAATATCATGCTTACTTGTTTATCTTTTAAACCATATGCTAAATTGATTTCTCTTTCTGTTAGATTGCCATCTCCATTGCGATGTGATTCTTTAACCAATGAAGCCACACCTTCTCATGATAGTCCTCGACTAGATTGATTGCATCATTCAATCCATACCTTCATCCAATCAAGATTGTTTGCGACGTACAAATGTAGTGCATCCCACTTGCGACCAACTACATGAAAATAAAATTACATAAATCAACTTAGAAATTTATAATTACTTAACGCAATGTAACATTATAAATATTAATGATGCATATCATTAATGAATATTAAAAATGAAATAATTATGTACAATATTATTAAAATGTATTAACATTAATATTAATCTATAACACCATTTAATAATTACCTTTGACCTTCCTCTATTTACCTTTCCCCATCAGGTACTCTCCTTCTAATTTCTTAGTGGAATTTGGATCACCAATGCATCGATCTAATTCCGTCTTAATAAACGTCAACCCTGTAAGATATTCAACAATATACACCATGGCCTGAAATACCATATATCCCTCCATCATAGAACCCTCTGGATGTGCTCTTTGTCTAACTAAAGCCTTCATAAATTTCAAGTGCCTCTCAACCATCCACATGGACCTTGCATGTATAGGTCCACACAATTCAATCTCCTCAACTTGGTGTATGAGGTAGTGTTCTTGTGAATTGAAAAATGCCGAAGGTAGAAATATCTGCATTTGATACATTAAACGAGGAATTTCTCTCTTCCAATACTTTATATATTCTTTGTGGATTTATTTAGATGACAACCATCTACATGTAAAGCAAGAAAATAATGATATCATTTAACGACGAAAATTTAACATTGTAGTACAAATCTACATGATTGACTAAAACAAATGTGAATTCATATAAGTTATACAACGAATTAAACAAATTACATGATGATGCATGAAAAATATTGTTTCTAATTACCTCATGTATTTTTCAAGATCATATATGACCTGTTTGACATTATTGTCAAACTTGTCTGGGAGAGATACAGGTAGAACATACTGTAACAATGAACACGTCTGATCAATATATTTTTCAAAATTAAGCAAAAAAGTAAATAAAAAACATGCAGTATTGTAATATACCAATATATATACCAGAAATATAATTACCTTAATGAATATATGCCAATCATGCGTTTTTAGCCCGCCAAAATCACCTTTCCTTGTTAAGATATTCTTTATGTTCGAACAAAATCCTGTGGGAAATTTCATTTTTTGTATCACTTATTTTACCGCATTGCTTTGTTGCTCAGTCAATAACCATGGAAGTGACCTTATATTAATTTGGTCTCCTTCGTTGTTTAAATTTTCAATGATATCTTTCTTTGCATGATTGGATTCATGAATGTCATTGCAAATTTTGACAATTTTTTCTTTGTCACTCCTTCCGGCTAATATTCGCCATAGTGTTTTAGCTACATTATTTATGATATGCATTGCATCAAACAAATGAACAACTAGTAAGTGCTCATAGTAAGGCAACCTACTAAATTGTTTGGGATAGCTTTTCATTCCTCGTGGAAGCCCATTTACACCTTCATGATGTTCATGCAGACCATCAGTAATCAATATATAAGTTAAAGAGATTAAAATGTCATATATTACAGTAAAAAAAATTAATATAATCCAAAATAAAACATTAAAAAGTACATATAAGAGATGATCAATATGAATATATAAGATAGACAAATTGAATCATACCTTGACGATTTCTATTATATTGCAACTTCCATATGTGGGGTGTCATTCTTTGTGGTTTTAATGCGGTCTCCTCTTTCCCATTAAAAATATGTTTTTCGATAATTCGATACCTATGATTCTTAGATAGGAAGTTCCTATACTCATCAAAAACTTCGTTTGACAAACTATTTGAATGATGAGATTTCATCTTGGGACCACAAACTGGACATGCAAATTTTCCCTTTGTTTGAATACCACAAAAATGTGTTAGCCCTGGAGCATCGTGAATTGTCCAGGAAAGCATTGCATGGAATTGAAATTCTCTTTGCCCTACTGGTCTAGATACATCATACATAGTGACACCATTCCATAGCTTAAGTAGTTCATCAACAAGAGGCTCGATATATACATTCATATCTTTAACTATGTACTTACCTCAAAGAAAACAACAAATACAATACATATAAGTAAATGAAATATATATATGACATGAATATGCAACAATATTGATCTTCATGACAAATTAAATACTAATGCATTAAAAAAACATTGTTCTAAAGTACAAATTATACCTGGAACAGTCATTGCCAACATTATATGCTCCCTCTTTATTGACATCCATGGAGGAATGTTATTGTTGATAACAAAAACAGGCCAGACCGAGCAAGTAGATTTCATCTCTTTAAATGGATTGACACCATCTGCTGCCAAAGAAAGTCTAGCATTAAGAGGTTATTCTTTAAAGTGTGGCCATTTTTCCTCCATGTTTGTAAATGCAGAACCATCTGCGGGCATTTGAAGAATATCATCTCCACTTCTATTATGTGCATGGTAATCCATAAATTGTGCTATGTTTTTGCACCTAAACAGTCGTTGCAAGCGTGGAATAATGGGAATATAACGAAGAACCTTACGAGACACCTTTTTGGTTACTTGATCTGTTCGGTATCTACTGCTATGACATATATGGCATTCTGTTGCAAACTCATACTGATTATAATATAAAATATGATCATTAGGACATGCATTAATTCTTTGATAGTCCATTCCAACATATTTCATGATATTTTTTAAATATCGGTATGTGCAAGGTAATTTATTTGATGGTAGTAACAAATATTCACCTATCAAGCTGTTACAACAAATTTAAAAAAAAATGGTTAGTATAAATATTTGAAGAGCATAATATTAACGACAACAAATACATCCTTATTATTTTTATGATGAAGTACGTATACCAATATGTCAGTTTTTCAACATTTAAGCTAGCATTATGATAAGATCTTTTTCACTGAGAGAATAACAAGCACATCAATCACATAAGCACATCACAAGAGAAAAGAGACACAAATATTTTAGGAGGGGAAACCATAAATGGAGAAAACCCCTCAACTTCCTCTAAGATAGTATCACCACAAGATGTGAACCCAAAACAGTAAGATGACCTCCCTTGACAACAGCAGCCTTCTGTCTTCTGTCAAGCCCAAGAATTTCCTTCTCCAAAAGTGCGCCACACTTGAGAGAGCAAGAGAGCTAAGTCATAAGTGATTAATAGAGAGACTCTGACTCTCTATTTATATTCTTCCGTTGACTTGAAGTGCACTCAACCATGTAGGTTTAACTTATAATTAATTACTTGAGCCTACACCTTAATTAGTGTATAATAACCCAAGTGCCCCTAAACTGTGGGGACTTACCTAATGAGTTGATATGACTTGTTTACATTATTAATCCTCCCGATCGAAACATCGGGGCATGACCACATGACTCAAATACATAATAGAAACATCCCAGAATAAACATCATGTTACAATATATGAAATACATAGAAGAATACATTCCGAAGTTACATATACATCAACACAATACAAATATTATAGCAACATAAATCAAATCATATATATGCGACGATGAAACATATAATCACATACGTACCTTAACACCAGTGTGATGGCTGTGTTTGTAAAACCATTCATAACCTTCAAGTTCATTATCAGCAACACAACAGAGAGAACACTTATGCAGGATCCTTCAAAAAGCGGTTCGTCTGCCTTCTCAAGTGTAGGTAAATCATGAAGATATTCAAAGTCATCAATTTGCGGCGTATGATGTTGATCATCGTCCATTATAACATTAAATACATCATTGATTAATGTATTTGCACCATCATCCTCAATTATGTTATCGTCATGATCATCGTCTAATTCCATATCATCATTAACTTGATCATGATCAATATTCGCAGGACCTGCATATTGACGTTCCTCCTGCGCTAGTTGTTCCGCAATTACCACATTCTCCATGTTTATAACAGCCCTAGGAGGCCCTTGCTTTATAATTACAATTAAAACATCAAACAAAGAACATTAGTCATGTTTATGAAGTAACAAAAATAAAAATGATACAAAATACAATTACAAAAACTCTCAATATAAAGATCGCATGATAATATATAATCATGAATTATATTGACTTACCAATGGATGATATTCATGCCCCCCCTAAACATGTCCATGTTCCCTACAATGTTTTTTAGCTATTGCGATCAGTAACCTTCTCTTATTAAAGCCCCTACATTGACTGGAAGCACAATAACATTTTCCATCACCCCTTCTTTTCACTCCATCCCACAACCTAGCAAGAAATTGTCGATTTTGTTCTGGATCTTGATGACCTGTATCATTATTGTTACGTGACATTTTATTACTCAAACCATAATAAAAAAGTACGAGCAAACCCAAGTATATGATACTTCAAGAGAGAAGTCACCAAAGAGCAAAACCAAAAACCAAGAATAAACCAATTAGAAATTAACCAAGAGATACTTCAAGACTAGAGAAGTCACCAAAGAGCAAGACCAAAATCCAAGAACAAGTGGGAAGATCCCCACAAAAGCACAAGGCCAAAAACCAAACCCTAAACCAAGAAATTAACCAAGAGATACTTCAAGAGAGAATTCACTAAAGAGCAAGACCAAAATCCAAGACCAAGTGGGAAGATCCCCACAAAGGAACAATGCCAAAAACCAAACCCTAAACCAAGAAATTATTAACCAAGAGATACTTCAAGAGAGAAGTCACCAAAGAGCAAGAACAAAATCGAAGACCAAGTGGGAAGATCCCCACAAAAGCACAAGGCCAAAAAAAAACCCTTAGGAATTTCGCATTTCTTGTCCAAGAGATAAGTGCGAGAGTGAGTGTGTGAGATAATGAACCTAGGCGTACATCTATTTATATGAGTGTGTGTAGGAAATGAACCAATGCGTTGGATATGCGACGGTGAAATAATTGACCAATTAAGTGTATTTATTTAAATGATTGACCAATTTGAGGCGCCGTCGCTTAAGCGATGCTTATGAGGCTATCCGTCGCTTAAGTGACGCTTATGAGACTAGCCGTCTCTTAAGCGACGCTTATGGCCACATTTACAAAAAAAAATTATCCTTGTGATTTTTGGTAAGTTTAAAAAAAGAAATCCACGTGCCATCGGATTTTTCCATCAGATTTTGGATCGAAATGTAGTAGTGTGTTCCCCATGTGGAAAAATATGGCACAAATGGGGTCCTCCACATCTCCAACATTGGAGTGGTTTTCTTCCCTCTTGTTGATCTCTTGGATTTTCAACCATAGAATCTCTCCCATGTCCACAGGGATCTTGTGCATCATCCATGCTGTTAATCTTCTTGGTGTTGGACTTCTTGAACCCTCTTGGTTGGACCAAGATCAACTTTTCAATCTGCACCATGACTCTGCAAAATGTGTTAACAACAACATTTGTTAGTCAATCTCAAAAATTCAAACAATTACTTACCAATTGCTTCTTGCAAGCATGAACAGTCAGTGTGCCTTTCGTCAGGTTGGATAAGTGTAGAAATTCTGCTGATGAGCACTCCTTGTTGTAGTTTCCTTTTTGTAATGATGACTATCTCAGGGGGATGAAGGGGGTGAAGGGGGATTTCCCCCTTGTGGCTTCACTTAGGGCGGATCAAGGGTAGTTACCTCATTTGTTTTTGTAAATATTTTATTTTCATGCAATCTGGTGCATAAGATCGCTACCATTTTTTAGCTTTTTGGTCCCTGTAAATCCCACTGAAAACCTATGAAAGTTCTCTTTTTCAAAGTAGCTTATATTTTCCACTCGATCAGAAAACTCACCAAAGTTTTCCGGCATGTTGACTCGACTCACCTTTTCCCTTCCGAAGCATCGACAAAACTTAACATTTCTTTCCAATAAGGAAAAATCATCATTTCCTTTCGACATATCGGTAGAATTCTCTAAGTTAATCCAACGTATTGGCAAACTTGCCCTCTTCTTGCCGATCAGAAAACTCATCAAACTTTTTCGACGTATCGGAAAAACTTATCGAGTTCACCTGACATGCATTGGAAAAACTTGTATTTTCTTGTTGATACAATATTTTTGACACTTAGACAAATGTTTCCAAATTTTTCTTTCTTTCCTCGGCATCGACAAAAATCATCTGAGATACATCAGAAAACTTATCCGAGATGCATCGAAAAGCTCATCTGAGATGCATCAAAAACTCATCCGAGATGCATCGAAAAACTCACCAATTTTACTTGATTTTTCGACACTTCGAAATTTTTTGGAAAGTTTATTTTCTCCTTCTTCTCATTGGCTCAACTCATCTCTTCAAGCTGACACCATCGACTCAACTCAGCATTTCAAGCCGATGGAAACTCGGCCAACTGAGCCGATGTGCGAATTCTCAAAACACTTAGAAATTTTTGAATTTTATTCTTGATTTCCCTTCATCGGCTCAACTTAGCTAGTTTAGCTGACACTGTATCAGCAGAACTCGGCCAGCTGAGCCAATATATGAAAAATTTCCAACACTTAGGAAAATTTTGAACATTTTTCCTGTATGTGCATCTTTCTCCTACTGACCAAGGTGTAATCCAACCTCTGTCAACTACTCTTCTCGGCCCATTGAGACCCAATGGTGTAACATGGGATTTGATACCACACTGTCACATCCCCACCCCTCTACCAGAGAGAGGATGTGACTATACTATTATCAATCCAAGAAAACTAGCCCCATGAACATGATATAAAATGAATTGAACTTAAAAACATACACAATGCATAAATCAATAACACATAGTCGAAGGAAAACACATTCTATTCAAGCATTCAACATGTTCATATTATTTACAAATAAAACACAATTGTAGAGTTAAATGAAAAAATACTTATCTTGAGAAGAAACTTTCCCGCAACTAGCTATGTCACTCCAACGTTCCACCCAACCATAGGCCAATGTGCTCCTTACTCTCTTAGCATCACTGTCAAAACCCCAAATTTTCCGAAAAATTTAAAATTTTTAAATTTACATAATATTAATATAAATGCAGTTAACTATTATTTAATTAGTTATATGTTACCATCTTATTATTTGAATTCATATATTAGTTGGTAGAGTAATAGAATAGTTCCTTTCAGTTTACTGTCTTGTTTCTTTTTGCGACCATAAGGTGGGTCTGTCATGAAAATCTGGGCTTACTTAGCTTCCAAGCTAACGCAGAAGTTTCCCTCTATTACAGATATACAGGTAAGATGTTCGGGTGCTGCTAACGAATATCTAAAGTATTCAATAAATATTTTCGGCATACAAATTTAATTCAGTAGACGAGTGTACATGCTAGTTAAATTTCTCAAGTGTAAAGAGGTAAAGCATTAACTAATTTATTTTAAAGTCTTACTGATAATGAAATAAACTCTACTAGTAAGGATAACAGCTATTTTTCCTTCGTAGTAGCAAGATTTAATATTCTTATAGAGTTCTAAGCCATTGGATGTTCATACTAATTGCAAGTGTACAATACGATAAATATTTCTTTACTAGCACAGTAAATATGGCAGGGTCACAACATCAAAGATCTAATTTTTAAATACTGCACTATACCATGATTAAATTTGCAACTGCAATTGTAGAATGATAAGGAGGTTTAAGTACTAGCTTATATTTTTCTTAATTCAAGAATTAACAAGTTTACTAATTGATACAAGTCATTTTTAAAGTTTTCCTTTAGTCTTTTAAAAATCTGTATAGCTTAGGAATATTATTTCTATTCCATGGTCAATAATTCGATGGTAAACTTATAGATCATTCCCAGTTTCATTATACTCAAATACCACTCTATGATTTTCATAACCATACTATCAAGCAAAGAAGGCTAACTTACCCAAGTTACCTATCATGTAATGACTTTATAATATCTTTTATAATCTTTGAGCTTGAATTTGATCCAAGGCTAATTGTCACAAAAAGATTCTATGACTATTAAAAGGATTGTTATTTTACAAGCATGGGATAACCATAAGGTCAAGAGTAAGACCATAATCATAATCGATTCTATAGACTTTATAGTATTATTCCCTTTACCTTCATTTATGAACTAGGGCAATAGATAATATATAAAATCAGTTTATAAACAAGCTACACCATGGTAACTATTATTTCCATTGCTCTTAAATCCCATTAACCAACAATAAAATCCTCCATACATAAATGAGTGACCAAACGATGAACAAATTCTACGTTGTAATGTTTTCTAACATCATTTTAACGTTTACAATGTTGATTTTATAATGCAGGTGGTTGACTATGGTATAAAGAACCTTATGGAATCCCCACGATATGATTTGGTTTGTGATATCATTGGTAAACTTATCGCGGAACTATAATGTTCCTACACACTGCATGCCAATTATTAAAAGGGTTACATGGGCTCATTCTAGCCATGCACCAGCGTTTAAAAAGGTTTGACTCAAACCCTAATCATCATTCTTCCACTACCTTTGGGCCTCTGGCTGCTCTGTGATGGTGCTGGTGTACCCTTGCTGTATCTCTCCTCTGCAGCGTGAACCTCCATCTTGTTGTCTTCCTGTGGCTTGTCCTATATCATTCCTTGCTATTAGTCATTCTTGGGCTATTCTTCCCGCTGGTTTCCTCTATCACGGTATCTCAAGCTCAAACCCTTGACTGAGTAAATCTCCTTCCTCCATGAGGTTCGAAGCCTTGTACTGTTTCCTTGCATTCGAGTGTTACTGTGTGTAAACCTTCTTCTTCCTTCCTTCCTGCAACAGGCTTACCTCGTCGCATTCATGGCCATAATGTTGTTGCTGGTGGTCGCATCTTAAAAAAGAACCAGGTAAAGAAACTGTAATACCATCTTTGTTTTTACTATTTGTTCTTTACAATATACTTCTTATCCAGCTTATAAATTTTAATATTATTGTTCCTTTATGGTTGCAGGTCTCGGCCCTCTCTTCTGCATGGTTTCTGGAATGAGTTTTGAGACGCCGTCATCAGTTCCTGGTAAGCCTGGATAAACCATGGCTCTTTCTCTTTGTGGGGTCTCCTTCGGGACTGTTAAGGGTTGGCATAAGAGGCATGTAACCCTGCAACTTCAGTTTGTCTTATTAATTGCTTGTTACTTGGGGTTAGTGGAAGAAACCCCTGTGCTGTGTGAGGGTGCTCCGGCTTCGGCCGAGATTATATGAGTTAGTTTCTTTTATGTTTTAAGTTTAGTGTAAGAAGTGAGTAAAACTGTGGAAAAAATTCCAAACTCTTCAGATACTTGTAGGGATCGAGGGTTTTGAAGAGCCATTTGATTTTCTGATAGTTTTACTGTGTAAAGCTCAAGGCTGTGAGCCTATTTTTGGAAATTTTTTTACAACCCGTAACTTCTACTTTGCTGTAATTATAAATTTTTACAGGGTTTCCACACTAAACCATCATATTAATTGTTAATACTATTTTTCTTTCTATACTCTTTGTATATGTTACAGCACTGAAATTTGCATAGTTGTTTGTATTATAGCTGATAAATGAGGCTCGGCAACCACATAATGTTTACAACATTTATCTTTTTCTTATAATATACCTCTGTCCGATTATGAGGTTGTAGTTGTTTAAATTTTTACTTAAGCTTAATAAACTGAGCATTCTGTCACTTTGTTAAAATAATGACAGTGCATTAGTATACTTGATTTCATTTTCATAATAGTTTTATAAGTTATTTAAGGGTCCTTCCTGTATATCATTCTTTTATTCAGTGTGTTTTATTAAAACTGTCATGGTTATTATATATATAGTTTACTAAATAATAAAATAACACTTAAAGTCCCATATGGAGTACTTAAAATATCTATTAGTTACTTCTCTTCCTTCAGGTATAGAAGTTATAATTTTTATTTCATAATACTGAATTTAAAAATGATACTATTTATGTAATTAGTACATAATCTGCATGCTTAGTCCATGCAACATATATAATGGAGAGAATATAATATAACAGAGACAATAAAATATAAGACTATTGTCTTACATGTAAATGCTATAGCTTCCGTTGTTACTTTTACTTAGTTTATTTATAGAAAAGAATTGTAAGTGTTATTATAAGGCTAATACCATTATCCTATGTTTATTCATAACATAAATAAACTTAGTATTTTATTAATGTATTATTATTATACTTACTATTCTATCTACTTTGTAGACATATTCTCTATGTCCCATAATGTCTGTTTTAAACTACAATATAAAGAAAGTAAAAGAACTAACTAAGTCCTACATTGTTAACATTTTAAAAGTATAAGTTAGCAATAGTATGTTTTGTTAAACTTAACTAAGTAGAACATAAATGAATAAAGAAATTAGATTACTTTCCAATGTAGATTCTTCTAGTAACTAAGTACCTGTAAGAATAAATAGAAGTTCTAGCTATTCTTTCTTCCGTTGGAATAATATACTTGCATTGATTTATTCTAGGTAAGTAAACTGTACATCATCTTTTATAAATTAACTCTATTTGAGTGGACTATTATACCTTCTTTGCCATTCAAATATCAAATAACAATCAAGAAGTAACTAAAATATCAAGGTTATTTTCTCTTCTTGAGCATACTACTATCAATGAACAATAACATTTATTTCTCTGTTTCTAAAATGAATTAACAGTATTCATTACAGGTTAATACAACTCCGGATACAAAAGATATTTCTTCTAAAACCACACAAAGAAATACTGTGAAATTCCATTCATATTCTATTTATATTATCATCATATCATCTTTCTTATAATCTAACCCCTGTGCTGGAGTACGGTTTGATAACTTCGGATGAGGAAAAACACAGGGGGTTCTTATTTTTCATCAAAGATTCTATTACTGTTAACTAAAAAAACATTTACAACAGTAAACCAGTTTACAATCTTTAAATCATAAACTACAACATATCATTCAACCATTCAGAGTTATTACACAAAGACAGTTAAGTGACAGAACCTGTTGAACTTGGACAACAATAGCAATGGGAGGCTGTTCCTCCCTACCAATTCCTGGAGAGCGCTGAAACAACGACTCCTCAGGACCCCCGAGCTTGCTCTGGTCTCCCTGGCTGGAACTAGGTGCAGCAATAGTCAGATACCAGTCTTCAAACTCAGTATTAATCCAAAACGTATCAGTAAGTTCTCCCAGCTAACAAGCTGTAATAAACCAAGTTACTGCAGCAATCCTCTCAGAACAACTTCCTTACTTTTTTCCCTTTTTCCCCAAATGAATTTCCTGAATAGCATTCCACCTTAATGTTTCTTCCTTGGAAAATATCTGAGCAGCCTTATCTCTATTGATTGGGTACTTTTAAAAGATTGCCTAGGGTCTTTTTGGGTTAGTTTTCATTTAATGAGCCACCTGCTTTGATCCCACTTTCTTGGGGGATCATGACCCCAAATATAGGGAAGTTGTCACCTGTAACTTAGGAAGTGTTTGAGGATGCTTCCACTTGTCTTTTTCCCTCCACCTAGTTCCATCCACTAGTTTGACCAGTAACCTCTTTTTAACAACTTTCCCATGCTGTTGTCTCCACAATTTATTTATTAATAATAAAATATTCTGAATTACATTCCACTTCTGTTGACTTTGCTGAGTCATCAGTTCCTACTTAGCATTAAATTTAACACAATGTCTCAGGAATATAATTAAAACAATTAACATTATTTTACAAAATTGGGGTATGTGACATACACACCCCCTTAAAATGTAACATCATCCTCGATGTTACTTATTCTTCATCCTCTGCAACCTCCTAGAATAGATTCGGGTATGTTTCCCGCATCTTAATTTACAGTTCCCAATTAGCCTCTTCAGGACTAAGGTGCTTCCATTGCACCTTCACCTGTCCAATGGCATGGTTCCGCAGAGTAATTTCCCTCCTCCTGAGGATACAGTCCGGTTCCACCAGAATTTCTCCTTCTGGTTCCACCTGTACAACATTCCAATCAATCACATGAGTAGCATCATGAACATACTTTTTCAGAACAAGAATATGAAAAACATTATGCACTTTCAAGTTAGGTGGTAACGCTAGCTGATATGCAACTTGACCAATTCTGGATAAAATTTCAAACGGACCACAGTAACGTGCTGGTAGCTTTGCACAACTCCCCAGTCTTAGAGAGATTTTCTCTGGTCTTACCTTTATAAACACGTGCTCACCTACTTGGAACTCTTTGGGAGTTCTTTTTAAATCTGGTTGGCTCTTTTGCCGATCCTGTGCTACCTTCAAATTTTCCTGCACTTGTTTCACAATCTGTTCCATTTCCTTCAATAATTCAGGTCCTAACACCAATCTATCTACTGGATTATTCCAGGAGATAGGAGTGTTGCATTTACACCCATACATAATTTCAAATGGACTAAACTTAGCTGATGAGTGGTAGTTATTATTATATGCAAACTCTGTTAAATGCAAGTAGTCCTCCCACTTACCTGGCTGATCCTTAACATACATTCTTAACAGATCTTCTAGCACCTAATTCACTCTTTTAGTCTATCCGTCTGTCTGCGGATGGAAAGAGGTGCTGAAATTCAGTGTTGTGTTTAATCCCTTAAACAAGGACCTGCAAAAATTCCCTGTGAATTTAGGATCCCTGTCTGAAATGATAACCTTAGGTACTCCATGTAACCTAAAAATCTGCTTTAAAAATATATCAGCTATATTGGAAGCCTTGTAGGTAGTCTTGACAGGAATAAAATGTGCTGCTTTACTTAACTTGTCAACCACCACCATAATTGAATCATTCTGATTCTGATTTCTGGGCAATCCAGTAATAAAATCCAAACTGATGATCTCCCATTTCCAACTAGGAATAGGCAATGGTTGCAGGAAACCAGTTGGATGTTGGTGTTCGGTTTTCACTTGTTAACAGTCCAAACATCTAGCTATGTATTCAGCTACTTCATATTTCATATTAGGTCAGAAATATTCTTTCCTTAACATGGTTATACTCTTTTGGTAACCTAGATGTCCCGAGTAAGGTGTTTTATGAACTTCATCCAAAATCAACAACTTAACCTTAGACACATTAGGCACATACAGTTTGTCTTTAAACAATAAAAATCCATCTTTATTTAGACTATAACCTTTTATTAAGCTTTTTGTAGGTTCTTCTTTAGCTGTAACTTGTAATTTTTGATAAATTTCATCCTGTTTTACCCCTTATGTAAGTTGTTCATTTAAATCAAAAGCATAAGTGCTTATTGCTGCTGCAAAGTTCAACTTTGCATTTCTACTCAAAGCATCAGCCACCTTATTTTCTTTTCCTTTTATGTGTTGTATTTCAAAATCATATTCACTCAAGAAGGCCAACCACCTTGCTTGTCTTGCATTTAAGTTGGGCTGATCTAAAAGGTATTTCAGCCCTTTATTATCAGTCATTAAGATAAATTTTCTTCCTATTAAATGATGTCGCCACATTTTTAAGGCATGTATAACAGCAACAAGTTCTAAGTTATAAGTTGCATAATTATTTTCATGGATCTTTAACTTCTTGGACTCATAGGCAATGACATGCCCATCTTGAGTCAGCACACCACCTAAACCATCATTACAAGCATCGGTGCATACCACAAAATCCTTATTAGGATCTGCTATTCTTAGAATAGGCGCAGTTGTTAGTAAGGTTTTTAATTTCTTAAAACTTTCCTCACACTTTAAGTTCCAATCGAATTTCTTTCCTTTCTTTTGCAAGGAAGTGATTGGATTAGCTATTTTTGAAAAGCCTTCAATGAATCTCCGGTAACAACCGGTAATTCCCATGAATGACCTAACATCTGTTACGGCCTTTGGAACTGGCCAATCTTCGATTGCCTGACTCTTTTCAGGATCAACTGAAATCCCTTCCTTAGTCACTATGTGACCTAAGTACTGGATTTCATCCTTAAAGAAGTCACACTTGCTAAACTTCGCGAAGAGCTGTTGCTCTCGCAACTCTTGTAAAACTATTCTCAGGTGTTATTTATGTTCTGCTTCATTTTTAGAGTAAATTAAGATGTCATTGATAAACATGACAACAAATTTATCTAAGTATTTATGCATTATATTATTCATTAAGCACATAAAGACAGTTGGGGCATTGGTAAGCCCAAATGGAATTACAACAAACTCGTAATGTCCATACCTTGTTCTGAAGGCTATCTTAAAAATGTCCTCATATTTAATTCTTACCTGATGATATCCTGATCTCAGGTCTATCTTTGAGAACACCGTAGCTCCACGTAGCTGACAAACAGATCATCTATGCGGGGAAATGGATATCTGTTTTTAATAGTCATCTTATTTAGTTGACGGTAGTCTATGCATAATCGCATAGTTTCGTCCTTCTTTTTGACAAAGATGACCGGTGCTCCCCAAGGGGACACACTGGGTTGAATGTACTTCTTATCTATTAATTCTTTTAACTGTAATTTTAGCTCATTAAGTTCTAAAATATTCATACGATACGGAGCTTTCGAGTTAGCTACAGCACTTGGCACCAGCTCAATAGTGAAATCCAGTTCCCTCCTAGGAGGTAATCCTGGAATTTCCTCTGGAAAAACATCAGTAAATTCATTTAAAATAGGAATGTCTTCTATTTTTAACTTATCTTTTTCAGACTTACTTGCCTCATCTGTAATAGTCACAGCATAGGCTTTACACCCTTTCCTGACTGCTATTTTAAGTTGTAAAGTAGAAATCTGCCTAATTACAGTTTTCCTAGGAACACCTTTAACCTTTACTGGTTGTTCATTATTATTTACGCACGTAAATGTTTTATCATAACAGTTTAAAACTACCTTTTGCTGCTCTAACCAATCCATACCAATCAGTAAATCATACGAGCCAAGTGGTAAAACATTAAGCTTAACTGTAGTTTTAAAATCATCCATCAATAAAGCACATTCTTTCACATAACATGTTACCTTCCTTTTTGCCCCAGTGGCTAATTGAACTAACCAGTAACTATCAAACGTTTCAACAGTTAATTTACACTTTTCCACTATCTGAGGTGAAATGTAACTAAGACTAGCTCCTGGATCAATTAAAATGGTTACTGGGGTTCGGTTAACCATACCTTCTACTTCCACCATGGAAGTCCGATAATCAGCTTGGCGGTTCTCCAACACTGCATCTATTCTGGACATAGTCCTTGCAAGTTCTCCAACAGTCATTTCATCCTGCACAGTGTGAATATTGATGTTTGACTTTTTCTGATTTGGACAGACCGAGGCATAGTGCGGGCCATTACATTCCCATCACTTAACAGGCTCCTTTCATTCAAAATTCTTAGTGAAATTCCCATGATTGTTTGCAACTTCCTTGCCTTTAAGGTTACTGGAATTATTATAATTATTAGAAGCACCATTTCTATTTCCCTAGAAGTTCTTACTGTTAGAATAATTTATGTTCTTATTATTCTTGAAATTATTATGGGGTACAAATTCCTTTTTCTTGAACTTCGGCTGATTACTGTTCTTTTTAGCCTTCCAGTTGGCTATACCTTATTTCTTCTTGTTCTATTTGTTAGAATATAATCCGTTAGGGATTATAATATTGTAAATAAATAAAATAAGAATAGTTGGAAGCTGAAAAGGCTGGACGGAAGGTTAAACAAACCGTCACATGAATGTATAAATGAATGCTTAGCCATGAATAGAATAATCAATCGGGAGTTATACCTAACAACTGGTATCAGAGCATAACTCCTGCCTGTTTGATTGTCAGTCTTGGCAGTCTGGGTGCCAGACCTACATTCTGCCCTTCGTCCATTTGTTTCAGAGCTGCGTGGTAGTTTATGCGCCCTCCTGGCTGCATAAACCCTCCTGGCTGCGTGAGTGACTACGAGAATCCTGTGAGCGACTGCGAGAATCCTGTGAGCGACTGCG
>LPNX010205957.1:0-62223 GCA_001517045.1 Pseudotsuga menziesii
CTTAAATTTATCAATTTTGGTCATTTATCCCTTCAAAAAAACTATGGTGACCAAAAATTTTGGTCTCCTGGTCACTAATCTCTCATTTTCCACTAGTGATATGATTGTGACTATGAGGGTTGTGATGACGATCAGCATGTTGTGCCGATTTCCCTAATTCCTCCTCCTTGGATTTCAATTTAATTTGATAACTGTGATAAGAATGCCCAAGGATGAGGATTTATCAGCCACTGCATCATGCATGTAAAGTAGCAGCAAATGAAGGGTGGACTACCATTGTAATGGGTAGGCTCCATGCTGCAAGTCACTTGCAAAGCTCAATGTAGGGAAGAAGGTGACCCTGCTCGTGGAAGGGAATCACCATTATTGGGCCTCCTCTCTTTTCCATGTTTCTTTCTGCCATGTACCTAGATCGAAATCAATAATCGTCTTATAAAGACAGACTCATTGACTGGAATTTGATGTCTTAATGATGAAGAAATGGAATAAAACCCTAGGTCCATGGCCTGTTACGGGGAATTTTGAATGGTAGGTAGGAAATTATATGTTTGTCACCGTAGATTGAATATCATTTGTCCGCGTAGAAAAACTCTTAAATATGTAACTCCTCTAGCATGTAGGTTTGGTATATGTTTAAAGTTTAAACCCAAATTTCTTACATAGCCGACATTTTTTCAAACAAAATGACTCTCATTTATGTCTTTAATGAAGGTTTAGGTATGGAGGCAAGAGGTTCTTCTATTAGCTGAGGAGGACTCAGGTTGTCCACTGAAACGCTAACCAGGCTACCAATTGGCTGGCTCAAAAGATTGCACCATGCAGTGTTCTCTTTTGTTGTCAATATTTCAATTGAGCATTTCCAGCCTCCAAGCTTGACAGGGTAATGGTTGAACAGTGTTCTCCTTTGTTGCCAATATTTCAACTGAGCATTTCCAGGCTCCAAGTTTGACAGGGTAATGGTTGAAGCAAAGGAAATCATGTGCAAGCCTAATGAATCCAGAAGCCAAAAGAATGATTCGACTAATCTCAAGAAGCTTTTTAAACAGATGTGCCAATCTTGGTTATCCTGAACAGGTTATTCAAAGGGGATCGTGGTCTAGAAAAGGTAGCTAACGATGGCCCAAGAGATGACATTCCCAACTCTATGATTGCATAAGGTAGCATGGAGCACTAGGTGCTTCAACCCAACACCCAAAAGCAACACTCCTCTATATTGGAAAAATCATTGTTGGCCAATGTGCAGGTATGTCCAATAATTTTAAAAAGCTTAGTTCAGTAGCTTAACAAAATAATAATGGTTCATTTCCTTTTTATATTTTTTAAAATCATGATTTTGGCCCATAGATATGTTTTTATATTAGGATTTTAGACCATTCTATCATAGAAACTTCCAGAAATATTATACATTCTGTTAAAATACGATCTTGGCCCATAGACTGGAACTTTGAGAAACATTAAAACCTTTCGAATGCTACTTGAAAATTTTGGTTAATTTTGTAGTTCAATTTTATCTTATAAAATATTGAGAGAGAATTATTTTTTATCTAGTGAATTAGTTTAAAAAAAAGAAAAAGATTAGGAGAGTGAAGCCCGCCAATAAACTCAATACATCCTAATTTAACACTTAAAACGCCACAAGGAAGATTCAAGCCTGATCGGTATGAGGATGTACCCAAGTAAAAATATAATACATATATGAAGGAAAACATGGGAGGATTCTATCCTCATGGGTATGAGGATGTGTCCTAAACAAAATTAGGGTGATACAATGAAAAACACTAGGTGTGGTAAGATAAAATGTCCAAAAAAATAATACGTATATGAAAAAAGCAATAAATTTTAAGAAAAAGGTAAAAATATTTATTACATGTTATAGGAAGGGTAGTTTTATAAACAAAACCGTCAAAAAAAAAATTGACTGATAGGTAAGGTTGCCTGTCAAATTTAACCCCTAGCTGGTGGGCTTAGAGACATTTGGCTCTCGGTCATAAACAAATTCATGGCAGGAACATCCAGGCTAACATGAGGTGAGTGGTTGTTGTCTACTAAACTATAAAGTTACTGCAAGTTTCAACAATCTTAATTTTCGCCAGTGGTGCCCGGTCCAACGGATGGTCCATTCGTTGTTCGCATAAGTAACAGCAAAAGCATTGCTTACCAGGAAAAGTATCCTGGAGCTTATATTTCGGGGGCGTATAGCCCCCGACCACGGCCATCTTCAGTAATCTTGATTTCCATGGGGCCAAAGAAATCGGGGGCCTCCAGAGGAGGTCCGACACCGAGCAAGGAATTGGAGATGTAAAAAGTTGTAGCCTCACGAAGGGCATCTTGTATTTCCTTCTAGCCGGGGTTGGCCCTGTCGGCTTTCTCCAAACCTTCGCATGCTGCGTCGTAGTCCCTTAGGCCCAGTAGAGCACGACCATTTCTATAGAGTGCTTTGAGGTTGTCGGAATCCATCTGGAGGGCCTGGCTAGAATCCTTCAGCGCCAGCTGAAATTCCTTGAGTTGAAGCCTTGTCTCCGCACGGTTGGAATACACGAGCATGAGGCAGGTGTTGATGTCATTAGAGAACGCCTTCTTGAGCTGAAGCAGAGAAACATTGATGCATTTGGTATAATGCTCGGCCGCTGCTTAATGCATCAATGCTGCTTCCCATCGTTTCGCTCTAAAGAAACTGTTGCCCATTTGCCTCACCTCCTCCACATCGACATGCAGCTGGTTCTCCATCATTCCTTCTGCTTCTCTTTCTCCTTGGAATGTCACGTCCCAATGCCTCTAACCGGCGAAGAGGACGTGACCCATGGCGTTAACCATCCGGGATAAGAGCCCCATGAACATGTACATGCATAAAATTGCAGAAACAGAATGCTGAAAGGAAATGCATTGAAGTAAAACATGCACAAATGCCATTGTTTATCATACACAGCTATAGTTATTTAACATGCACAACAGAATCAACATGCATTCACACAAGCATTCATTTAACATGTTCATCATATCATTAACAGTAAACATGGTTGCAGAAGTAAAAATGGACAAGATCACTTATCTTATGAAGAACTTGTTCTGCAACCAGCTACGTCGCTGCAATGTTCCACCCAACCATAGGCCAGCATGCTCCTTAATCTCTCAGCAGTGCTGCCACCCCCGAGCTAGGCATGATTGTCCAAGGAATAAGGGAACTGGAAGGCTGACACATAGCCAAGGATACACAAAACATAGCCAAGCCAATACAGTTGGGTTTATCAGGCCATCCAGGAGTTGGGAAAGGCTAAATGCTAAGCTGGTGAGCTCATTACAGAGCCAAGAACACCTACACCAAAACTAGCCTGACTTCTAAGACACCCAACACAAGGAACCAGTCCCTTCTCTGCTACACAGTCTCTCAGGCCCTGCATTCCCTTCCAGTGATATTCAAGGGTTGTGGAGAAGAAAGCCAACCCTCTAGCTCTGTTTGTGTGGTTTCTAGCCACCAGGTTTATCAAGCAAACCAAGCCCCCATCCCTGCTCCTTACAAAATTTGAAGACCAACCATTACACGTATGCAATCAATCATAAATACAGCTGAATAGGGGGAACAATTTCTGATTCGTTCTTGGCCCTCTCATGGCCAAAACACCTCCCAACAATCTACAGCAGCCTCCACAGCGTAACAACAAACACAATCACCGAGGAAAATACTCCTAAGCAGATTACAACAGTTCTAAACGTAACAGCAGACACATTCTCAACATGGGGAAATCGATAGTCTGTCCTGGACAACTAAAGATGTGGAAAATACCTACACTGGCCGCACTGGGGAAGAGACTACTTACTCCCAGCCTGCGTGTGAAGGATACTTGCACCAGAATTTAATCACAAAGAAGACCGCAACAATCACAGGGAAGGAAGACTGCAACAACCCAAAATCAGCCTGCGAGGAGAGGATACAGCTGCATCATCCACAAATATGTAGAGGAAAAACAACCTACAGGAGGACGTGAAATTGGAAGTGCGTGAGTAATAGCTACATCATGGAGAGAGTGGTATCGCCTGCATGAGTGATTGCAGTGGTTTTCCTGGCCATAGTGAAGTCAACCGTGGTGGAGTGTGCATGTGGGTGAGGACTGACAGTCCTGCCACCCCACTCCCAGAAGACCATAACTGCCTCAACCACCAGCAGGAATTCTTAATGAAAGTGGTTGGAATAAAAACAAGGGAAGATGACACATGGGTTTTTACCCCATTAGCCAAGGTTTGACAATTTCCCCCACATCCTTATCCTTGTGAAAATTATGCCCCCTTCTCAATTTAGTTTCCGAGAACGTAGCTGGTCAGGTTCATTTAATTAATTATAGATGCATATTTACATGATGACAAACATAATATATGCCGCATGCCCCAATATACCATCGGTGACAAATTTAAATCCAAAACATAGCATAACCGATCAATGGTGGGGCCTTGGCCTTTAGCTCCACACCATGATCATTTACAATATATACATCATATACATCTAATGCAACAGGGTCAAAACCGGGGCATTACATTCCCCTCCCCCTTCAATAGCACTGTCCTCAGTGATTAAAAAATTGAACAAAATGTTACATTGGTATCGCATCGGTGTTCCGCGAAATTGAACAAAAATGGATGTGCTAATCGCATGGAATCCTCCAGCTCCCATGTAGCCTCTTCAGGTCCGAAGTGCTCCCATTGCACCTTTACCTGCCCTATGGCCCCGTTCCGGAGCATTGTGACTTTCCTATCGAGGATGCGCATTGGCTCGATTCAGAACTCTCCCTTGGGTTCCACCTGAATCACATCCCAATTTATCACATGGTTAGGATCATGTACATATCTCTTAAGCAAAGAAACATGAAAAACATTATGAGCTCTAGTGCTAGCAGGCAATGCAAGTCTATATGCAACTGTCCCTATTCTTTCAAGCACTTCAAACGGCCTACAGTATCTCAGTGACAACTTGGCACAACTACCAAGCTTCAAGGAACTCTTCCTTGCCCTCACTCTGAGGTACACATGATCCCCAACACTGAACTCCCTATTCACCCTATGCTTATCTGCATATCTTTTTTGTCTGTCCTGTGCTGCTTTTAGATTCTACCTGATCTTTACAACCTCTTGCTCCATTTCCCCGAGCAATTCTGGTCCAAGCACAATCCTGTTCATTGGATTATCCCAAGTCACTGGTGTCCTACACCTTCTTCCATACAAAGCTTCATACGGACTCATCCCCAAGGATGCCTGCCATCTATTGTTATAAGCAAAATCTACCAAGTGTAAGTAATCTTCCCACTTGGTTGGTTTGTCCATTACGTACATGCGAAGCATATCTTCAAGCACCTGATTAACTCTTTCTGTCTGACCATCTGTCTGAGGATGGGATGCAGTGCTGGAGTTTAGCTTTGTACCCAAATCTGCAAACAACCCCTTCCAAAAGTTGGAAGTGAACTTGACATCCCTGTTAGAGACTATTGCCTTCGATAATCCATGCAATTTGAAAATATCCTTCATGAAGATCTTTGCAATGTCATCAGTCTGATGCGTAGAATTAACCAGTATAAAATGTGCTAACTTAGTCAACTTGTCCACCACAACCATGATGGAATCATGTTGTCTCCAAGTCATCAAAAATCCTGTAATAAAATCCATGGAAATAACTTCCCATTTCCATTCTAGAACTAGCAAAGGCTGCAACAAACCTACTAGATATTGATGCTCAACCTTTACCTGTTGACATTTCATACACCTTGAAATGTACTCAGCCATATCCCTTTTCATTCCTGGCCAAAAGTACTGTTTCCTAGCTGTAGCAATTGTCTTTTGATATCCTGGGTGACCAGAATATGCAGCTTTATGGATTTCATCCATAACAACTCTCCTCAGATCTGCTACATTCGGAATATAAATTCTGCCTTTATAAGTGAGAAGTCCATCTTCTTCCAATTTATATCCCTCATACCTTTTCTCAAGACTTTGCTGTTGCAGTTTGTCTTTTACCTGTTCGTACAATTTGTCTCCGGCAACATGATTAACAATCTGTTGCCTCAAATCTGATTGGCAAATACTAAGAGATGCCACTTGCATTTCCTACATCTTCCTGCTGAGTGCATCAACTATCTTATTTTCTTTTCCCTTTATGTGCTTGATTTCAAAATCAAATTCACATAAAAATTCCAGCCATCTTGCTTGCCTAGCATTCAGAGTAGGCTGATCAAACAAATACATTAGACCACAATGGTCTGTCCTGAGCTCAAATATCCTACCCATCAAGTAATGCCTCCACATCTTGAGAGCATGTACTATGGCTGCAAGCTCTAGATCATGAGTGGCATAGTTCATCTCATGTTCCTTCAGCTTTCTTGACTCATAACATATCATGTGGTTGTATTGCATAAGGACTCATCCAAGCCCTTGTCCACATGCATCGGTACACACCACAAAATCTTTTTCTGGATCTGTAACTTTCAATACTGGTGCATTGGTGAAAAGGTTCTTCAATCTCTGGAAGCTTTCTTCACACCTCGATGTCCATTCGAACTTCATCCCCTTCTTTTGCAAAGAAGTGATAGCATGTGCAACTTTGGAGAATCCCTCAATGAATCTCTTATAGTATCCTGCAAGTCCCATGAAGGATCTTACATTTGTCACATTTCTTGGAGTAGGCCAATTCATAATGGCTTCTATCTTTTCAGGGTCCACAGATATACCCTCCTCTGAGATAATGTGACCCAAATACTGAATTCTATCTTTATAGAAGTCACATTTGCTCAGTTTTGCATACAACTGATGCTCCCTGAGCAAATTCAATGTCAATCTCAAATGCTCTTCGTGTTCTTCCTCATTCTTAGAATAAACAAGAATGTCATCAAGGAAAACAAGAACAAGCTTGTCCAAATACCTGCTGAAGACACTATTCATAACGCACATAAATGTAGCTGGTGCATTCGTGAGACCAAATGGTACCGCTACAAACTCATAATGCTCATACCTTGTCCTGAAGGCTGTCTTATGAATGTATTCATCCTTGATTCTCAGCTGATGGTAACCAAACCTCAAGTCAATCTTGGAAAATACCTTTGCTCCTCTCATTTGATCAAAGAGGTCATCAATCCTAGGCAAATGATATTTATTCTTCACAGTAACCTTGTTCAACTATCTGTAATCAATGCATAACCTAAGTGTACCATCTTTCTTTTTTACAAACAGAACTGGTGCTCCCCAAGGGGACACACTCGGCCAGATATACTTCTTTTCCAACAACTCTTGCAATTGCATCTTCAATTCTAGCATCTCCGGTGTACTCATCCTGTAGGGTGCCTTGGACACTGGTGCCGCTCCTGGTACAAGTTCAATAGTGAAATCAATGTCCCTCTTTGGAGGAAGCCCTGGAATCTCATCAGGAAACACATCCCTGAATTCCTGTAACACCTGATAGTCCTCCAACCTAGGAGTTTCATCTCCTGATGTCTCCAAAATCTGAGCTGCATACAACCGGCAACCCTTCCTATAGAACTTCTTCAACTGCATTGCTGAAACCTACCGTACTGAAATCACCTTCGAAATACCTTTCACAACTACTAGGTTCCCTTCTTCATTCATGCATTCAAAAGTCTTATTGTAGCAATCAAGCTTCACCCTGTGAGCTTCTAACAAATCCATTCCAATGAGAACATCATAGGAACCAAGCGGTAGAACATTCAGATCAACACAAGTGACCAATGGGCATTTCTCTACCACTTCACTAACCTTTCTCTTAGTTCCGGTGACTAGCTGGACTAACCAAGACTTCCTATGCTTTACTTTCTTAAAATCACAAATCTCCACTACTCTAGGAGTAATGTAACTATGCGTAGAACCATGGTCAATCAAAATAGAAATAGATTGCTCAACAATCTTACCTGCTACTTCAACTACTGTTGACTGTTGATCTGCCTGATGGTCCTCCAGTGTTGCATAGATCCTAGGAACTGCCCAGCTTTGATTCGCCTTACCCGGAAAACCAACAAAAAACGAAACGAAGTTGGGTACATCCGGGCAATTAAAGCAAAAGGCTTTAAGTCTAAGAGCTAGAAGCGAACAAAAGAGTTCTTTTCCGGGTGGACAGGTGGATTATGGACGGATCAGAAACCTAGTCTTTCCTTCCGAAGTAAACTCAATCTTCTTTTGTTCTTTTTCCCTTGCTAAAGCACTCCTACTTGACCCACTATTTCTGCTCCTTGAACGTTATAAGTTGGCCTTGCACTCTCATTCTCGAGTGGACAATTTCTGCGCATGTGGGGTCCTCCACATTTCCAACATGGGAGTGGTCCTCTATTCTGCTGTGGATCTTTAGGCTTTTCTCCGGTCACTCCAACTGGCTTAATCGCAGCTTGGGATGGCTGCTTCTGCTGATTCTTGAAGCTAGAAGGTTTGAAACCTTTCTTCCTTTGGTCAAACTTCTTGTTCTTCTTGTCCTTTCATGCCTTATGGTAATCTGGCTTACCTTTGCTTTGTTCATAACAATAATTAGCTTTTCTTATTGCTTCTTCAAGAGTTCTAGGTTTATAAAACTCAATTCTATCTTTGTAGGACTGAGGTAATCCACTCAGAAAACGTTGGATCTTCACTTTTTCATCTCTGATGTATCGGACATACCTCAACGGCTCCAAAAACTTATTTGCATACTCTTCCATGGTCTGCTGTCCCAATCTCAACTCATGGAACTCCTTAATCTTGTCATCATAATACTTGTCAGAGAGGTATTTCTATTTGAAATACTTCTTGAACTGTTTCCACTTAAGTGTCGTTTCACTGATCCTCTTTACTTGCTTGAAGTGTTCCCACCAAATGGATGCTCTTCCATTCAGATTGAATATGGCAACTCTTGCCTTCATGTTTTATGAGTAATCATGCACTTGAAAGTACTTCTTTATCCCAAGAAGCCAAGCTTCAGCCTCTTGTGCAGTCTTTACCTCACCATCAAATGTAGGAGGTTTAGCCTTCTTAAATTCATCTCGAGAGCGATCTCTATGGTGTCTCTTTCTTTTTCTTTTATGAGAAGAAGGACTTGAATCCCCGCTAGATTCTTAAGAGTTAGATGATCCACTAGAAGTCCTTCTCCTTCTCCTAGTACTGCTCTTACTTCCTTCTGGTCTTGCGGTACCTCGTCTAGAGTCTATCTTTCTATGCAAATCTGTCAAACTCTGCAACATAACAGCATTCAACTAATGCTGCTCTTCCCGGGCTTTGATCAAGCTTCTCATGGTGGCTGCAACGTCTGACGGTGTCTCTTGGAATCTCCTTCCATTAGACTCAATGTCATCATTTCTATTATGAACATTTTCTCCCATGGCATCTTCTGCTCACTCATAAGAATCCTGAGCATCACATCCGTCATGGGTTCTCATAACTGAACCACCACTTACTTATCAAACGGCACTAACTGGAATACTACCCTTGAAGGTGACTATGATTCTACAAACGTGTTAGTAACACAACTATTAGACGCATAACATTGATATAAATCATAATCACTTACCTTCTCTTGGAAAAATTATAAAATTACAAGTTTTCCCAAAACATAGAATTTTCCCAAATTTCTTTTGTAAATCACTATCTCTTTTCTCATTCCCAGCCCATGAAAATCCACTGAAAAATAGTCACAATATGCTGGGGAAATCCTACCGAAAAATCAAAATTTCCTCCTTGTAGAATCGGATCTCATTTCCACTATTGACCCAATGTTTCGGCAGCCCAAATGACTAACTTCTCCGTTGTATCGACGGTTGAAACAACTAAATTTTTTCGATGTACATCGACTGTCGGGTCCACTAAGCACTAACATCGGCAATCGAGTCCTCTAGCCCTTAGGAAGGTTAGTCCTTTCGACAGCCGCAACGGCGGTCGTCCAATCCACTAACTTCATCCGACGTAGCTCATCGGCTGTCGAAAGCTCTAGCTTTTTTCGACGTCTTTATACTTGACCAAAATTTTCAATTTTCCCTTTTCATCGGCGAACTAGTTCCATCCGCAGCCGCAACGGCGGAACATGATCTTCTTTCTTCTTCCGATCGGCGGCACAACCTGATCAGTATCAGCAGACTTTTTACATCGGAAGTCTAGTGCCTTTGGCTTCCGCAACAGCGGCACACCAAACACGAACTTCTTCCGATCGGCGGCTGTTTACTTAGAAAAATTTCAACTTCCGACGTCGATGGTCTTTCCACATCGGAAGTCTAGTGCCTTTGGCTTCCGCAATGGAGGCACACCAAACACTAACTTCTTCCGACCGACGGTTGTTTACTTAGAAATTTTTTTGAAATTTTCCTTTTTTTTGCCTTCTTCTTCACTGCTGGATCGGCTCCATTCTCTCCTTTACATCGGCGAAGAAGTTTCATCAACAGCCGCAACGACGGCCCAACGTCTTCAATCTTCCTCCGATTGGCGACCAAATCTACTGTGGCACATCCTAATCGGCATCGACAGTCTTTCTCGTCGGAAGACTTAGTGATTTAGACTACCGAAACGGCGGCTCCTCAGCTTTGATCTTCCTCTGATCGGCAACCTACTTTGTTGTGGCGTAGCCCAATCGGAATCGGCAATCTTTTTCATCGGAAGACTAGTGCCTTTGGCTTCCGCAACGGCAGCACACCAAACACTAACTTCTTCTGATGGCTGCTGTTTTCCTTCCTTAGAAAAATTTTAACTTTAACTTTTCTTGCGGCGTCGGCTGTCTTTTCTCATCGGCAGGCTAGTGCCTTCGGCTTCCGCAACGGCGGCACACCAAACACTAACTTCTTCCGATTGGTGAACTGACTTTGACTGGCATCGGCGGTCTTTCTCGTCGGAAGGCTTAGTGCTTTTGGATGCCGCAATGGCGGGCGCACGAGCACTTTCTTCCTTCGATAGTCAACGATTTCGAGCCTTAAACCTTCTTGACAACGTCGGCGATCGGAGGACTTTTCCATTGGGTGCGTAGTTGCTTCGCCGTCCGCAACGATGGACGCTCGATCGACTATTTTCCGCCGATGGTTGTCCAACACTTAGAAAAATTTTCCCCGATTTCCTTCCAACGGCTCTCAGTCGGGCACGCTTCCGCCTAGCTCTTCCGCTACAACGGAAGTCTTTTCCGTTAGCTCTTCCGACTGCTCCAACACTTAAACAATTTTTTTTTGAATTTTCCAGTCTGATTTCTGTTGGGTAGAAAGAAGTTCTGCTTCTGTCACTGTAACTTCATGTCTCATGCAGGCCCATGCTCCAACATGGGCTCTGATACCACTAACTGTCACATCCGCATGCCTCCGACCGACGAAGAGGACGCGACCCATGGCGTTAACCATCCGAGCTAAGAGCCCCATGAACATGTACATGCATAAAATTGCAGAAACAGAATGTTGAAAGGAAATGCATTGAAGTAAAACATGCACAAATGCCATTGTTTATCATACACAGCTATAGTTATTTAACATGCACAGCGGAATCAACATGCATTCACACAAGCATTCATTTAACATGTTCATCATATCATTAATAGTAAACATGGTTGCAGAAGTAAAAAAGGACAAGATCACTTATCTTATGAAGAACTCGTTCCACAACCAGCTACGTCGCTGCAACATTCCACCCAACCATAGGCCAGCATGCTCCTTAATCTCTCAGTAGTGCTGCCACCCCCGAGCTGGGCATGATTCTCCAAGGAATAAGGGAACTGGTAGGCTGACACATAGCCAAGGATACACAAAACATAGCCAATCCAACACAGTTGGTTTTATCAGGCCATCCAGGAGTTGGGAAAAGCTAAATGCTAAGCTGGTGAGCTCATTGCAGAGCCTAGAACACCTACACCAAAACTAGCCTGACTTCTAAGACACCCACACACACCCAACACAAGGAACCAGTCCCTTCTCTACTATACATTCCCTCAGGCCATGCATTCCCTTCCAGTGCTATTCAGGGGTTGTGGAGAAGAAAGCCAACCCTCTAGCTCTGTCTATGTGGTTTCCAGCCACCAGGTTTATCAAGCAAACCAAGCCCCCATCCCTGCTCCTTACACAGTCCGAAGACCAACCATTGCACGTATGCAATCAACCAGAAATACAGCTGAACAGGGGGAACGATTTCTGAGTTGTTCTTGGCCCTCTCGTGGCCAAAACGCCTCCCAACAATCTACAGCAGCCTCCACAGCGTAACAACAAACACAATCACCGGGGAAAATACTCCCAAGCGGATTACAACAGTTCTAAACGTAACAGCAGATACATTCTCAACATGGGGAAATCGGCAGTCCGTCCTGGACAACTAAAGATGTGGAAAAGACCTACACTGGCCGCACTGGGGAATAGACTACTTACTCCCAGCCTGTGCGTGAAGGAGACTTGTACCAGAGTTCAATCACAAAGAAGACCGCAGCAACCCAAAATCAGCCTGCGAGGAGAGGATACAGCCGCATCATCCACAAATCTGCGAAGGAAAAACAACCTACAGGAGGACGCGAAATTGGAAGTGCGTGAGTAACAGCTACGTTGTGGAGAGAGTGGTATCGCTTGCATGAGTGATCGCAGTGGTTTTCCTTGCCATAGTGAAGTCAACCGTGGTGGAGTGTGCGTGTGGGTGAGGACTGACAGTCCTGCCACCCCACTCCCAAAGACCATAACTGCCTCAACCACCACCAGCAATTCTTAATGAAAGTGGTTGGAATAAAAACAAGGGAAGATGACACATGGATTTTTACCCCATTGGCCAAGGTTTGACAATTTCCCCCACATCCTTATCCTTGTGAAAATCATGCTCCCTTCTCAATTTAGTTGCCGCAAACGTAGCTGGTCGGGTTCATTTAATTAATTATAGATGCATATTTACATGATGACAAACATAATATATGTCGCATGCCCTGATATACCATCGGTAACAAATTTAAATCCAAAACATAGCATAACCGATCAATGGTGGGGCCTTGGCCTTTAGCTCCGCACCATGATCATTTACAATATATACATCATATGCATCTAATGCAATGGAGTCAAAACCCGGGCATTACATGCAATGGGGTCAAAACCGGGGCATTACATGGAACCTCTCAGAGGCAGCTACCGTAGATGAAGATGGGAGCGAGTCAGTGAAGCGATGAAGGTTCTCCATACTTTCTTTCGCTTCACTTCTCTTTCTTGTTGGACTTATATTTCGGCGGCTAAGTTCACCACCTTCTCCTTTTCTTCTCTTCCTTTCTTTGCTACTCAGGATGTATTTCCTCTACATAAGGATATTTAAAGTAAACAAAAACCCTAACCAAACCTGAGTTAATCATATCCACACAATCCTTTACACGTGTGATGTGTTTGAAATTCATATTAACCAAACTGGAGTTAATCACGCTCACACAACACTTCACACGTGTGAGGTGTCCTAAATTCGGAATTTGAACGAAAGGCGTAATCACCTACCCCCTTGGAATAGGGAATTTGAAAACGGAAGACGTAACTACCTCACTGATCGAAGATTCCAAATACGTTATTCTGATTATGGTGACTATCACGTGCCGCCTATATAATAAATTTGATAAGTTTCAATAGTTTATCAATTAGTCTTTTTCTTTTATTCTATTTTAGTCTCTCTAGTCGAGGATTGGGTGTTTCTAAGCCTATACGAGATTCCAATATAATGAGAACCTCAATATAATATAATCGGTTTAAATAAATGATCGTTATTCAAATTTAGCAATAAGAATCAAATTCAGGAATAAGATTCTTATTGAATTATTTCAAGTTTGTTTTTTATTATAGTTGTTAAAATTTAATAAAATAAATTTACTTAGTTTGATTTTTATCATAGTGGTTAAAATTTATTAAAATAAATTTGGTATATAGACCTATAAATAAATAAAGAATTATTTTAGTTTTTATTTAGAATTTTATTTAAATGTAATGAAAGTAATAACACTTATTTTTTTATTATATCAAAATATTTTATGGAAAAATTATTTTTACTTTTTAATACATATCTTTTAATTTTCAAATTTGAATAGATATTTTTAATATTTTAGATTATGTTTGATTATCTTTTTTTCAAAATTTCTAATTATTTAACCAAGATATAACTAAAAAGATATATTAAAGAAATACGTAATTATCTTTTATTGACATTATCACCAATGTATTTTTACATAGAAAATGAAAAAAATATTTAATATTAGACTATTGAATTGATAAAGTGAAATATAATTAATTTTTTTTAAGAAGGAAGATAGTAATAATTTTGGAATGAAATAGAAAAATTAAGGGATTTTATTTATGGTGGATAAGGAAAAAAACATACCTAATTCTTTATGAATATATAGAATATTTAGAGAAATGTGAAGAATGGAGTTAAAAGTTATCTTGAGAATACATTTGCATCTTTTCAAGAAGAGATCCAAAAACAAATAGAAGATAAGATAAAAAAAAAGTTGAAGGACAAGGTGGAGACAATGGAGATTAGAATAAGAGCAATGGAATCACAAAAGAAACCTGAGCAATAAGCCACAGATACTTAATAAAATCTTAAGTTTAAAGATAGGCTTAAACAGTTAGAGGAAAAACTAAATTACAATCTAAACCTAAATTGTCACAGCCCCACTTCAGCAGACATCGCTTCTACTACTGAACGGGATGTGCGGTATTGCCCAGGAGACAACTCTTAAAATATTGTAACTCTGGAAGATATTCTATTGTACTTTTGTTGTGTTCTCCTTTGGAGATGTTCTTCCTCCATTCGGAGATGTCCTTGATGTAATTGGTCATGTAAAAGTCATGAGGTAAACCCTTTGTTGTAAGTTGGGGCAATAATACCTATGTGTCATTATAATAAAAGCTATTTGTAATGTTCAATTGGACATGTAGTCTCGGATAGCTAGTGAAGTCAGCCCTACCAAGTTAGAAGTCAAGTCAATAGAAGAATATAAATAGGAGGATGCTCCTCTTCATTTGTACTCACTCACTCAAGTTGTTCTTAGAAAGAGAGATAAGTGGTAGCACACCAGAAAGAAGGAGGAAGTTGTTGTATGAAGTTTTACACTGTCTTGGTCAAATTCTATAGTGAGGAATTTTTGCAGAGTTTTCTCCCTTGTGGTTTCCCCAAGGAAAATCTTTGTGTTCTCTTGTGCTTTCTTGTGTTGCTGCATTTGTCTTTCTTTTAGTGATCCTTTGCTTATGGTTATAATGTTATGATGCCAAATGTTTTAGATATTGTATAACCTTTAAAATCTAACTTGGTATTAGAGCTACCCTGAAAGAAGTCTTTGTGCAACCGAAACAGTGATACAGCTACAATTATTGAAGATTAGGGTTTTAAGCTTGAAAACCCTAAAAGACCAAAAATAGTAATTTTAGTTCATTCGCCATATCTCGAGCTTGGAGAATTATCATGAGCTGAAATGTTTAAAGACCGAAGATAATTTCCTGATGTACCCTGTCTATGTAAACGTTTCAGCCTCAGATTCGCTCTAATTTAGGAGATATGATTCCTCCAACTAAGGGTTGTAGCCTATCCCAAATTTCAACCTTAAACAGTTGAACTAGGGATAATATCTATATCTCGGGCTAGGAATGTCCAAATGAGATTTTGTAAGATGTTTCAGAAAGGGCACAGACTGTAGTTTCTATGGTAAACATTTCAGACTCCGAAGATGAACGAGTGACATGTGGCATCACTTATAAGTTCGCTATGATGAAAAGTCCTGAAATAATTCACCTTGGGAAAATTAGCATAAGTTACAATTGGTGAAACCAATTCTTCTCTAATATGTGGTGATGGAAAGAGGACAAGCGAGGATACCTCAATGCGAAGTTTCAGACATAGAGGAGCAGTAATTTCGGAGATATTGCAGAAATAAGATTAGTCATTTTTGCAGATGAAACCCAGAAAAAGAACTAGGGCGTCCTGTTCTAGGGACTACCATCCACCAATTAGTTGAAGAAGGAGGACCATCAAATTCTCCATAGGAAGGTGCATCTCTCTATGTAATAAGTTTCACATTCTATGAAATTTGATTTTTTGACCTAACACTGCTGCCAAAGGAAACTAGGGCATCAAATATTTTGTAATTTCGTCCATAGTTTTGGGAAAATAAGTATACTGCTCAGGTTGCCTTGAGTAGGCACATATTTCTATCTAATCAGATATGAAAGATAATTAAGTTGAAAAGTTATGGTTTTTCTATGAAACCCTAGGTCCACCAGAAGTAGTCTTTCAAAAGATCCTTTAAGCAAACATCAAGTTGAAGCATTCTCACTCGTAAGTTTCTTCCTCTCTATTTTCGTTTGAGGTTCTCATTTTTTTATCATAACAACAAATAGTACCAAGCTTGAAGAAAAGCTTGAAAGAGTCGAGAACTTATAAGCATGGAAATAAGAGTGCTTACCATAATTGAAGAAGCATGCCATGAAGAACTATGTCAAAGAAGAATCTATAGATCTAGATTTAGAATTTCTGCCTCCATTGGATCTCACAAGTATCATCCTTGAAGACTCCCAAGGATACGTTTGATGTAATGAAAAGTATAAATGAAGATGACCTTGGAAACTCAACTCAAATAATGTGAAGAAAATATTCAATTATTACTACATAAGAAGACCTCATATCAAGGAGCAATTAGAAGTCATTAAAGACAATGACAAAGAAGCAGAAGCATAAATTACAACTTTGAATGGTCTTCCAAATCCAGTCGAGAGAGTTGTCCTAGTAGGAATATCACATATGAGTAAATGCACGATTGGCTGAAGAAGAGATGACAATCAATCCCCAACAACCCACACCAAGAAGGAGAAGGAAGAACATTCCCACCAAGAATAGAAGGACATCTCACAACTCAATAGTTCGGTTGTGATGAGAAAGCACACCTTGAAAAAGAATGTCCCAAGAAGAAAGAATGGCGGGATGATATGATCTAAGAAGTACTAGTCGATCATACATAATGATGTGTGGATGTGAGTTTGAAACATGAAGGGAAGTTTTGTAAAGTCTTACAAGTAAATCTACAAAACTAAGTATACCGTCGATCGAACTTTCAAAAGATACAAAGCAAGGTTCGTGGGTTCTATCAAAAGAGATATTCGTTTTTGGAAATACATTGATCTAGGTGCTAGACACACCTCTTCAGTAATGGATATTACACTAGACAATTGGTGTAATCAAAGTAAAAGAACAAATCAAGCAAACTATATAGTTTGAGACTCTCTATAGAGAACCACCTATGTACATAAGGATTTGTACAATCTCAGTAGGCGCCCATGGGATAGCACATACAGTCACATGAGTGATGGAGATCCCAAACTTTACTACAAGGTTGTAGATAGAATCCTATAAACGATGAGAGAAAACTTGCAACAAAGTTCGAGATGAAGGATCCTGATATCTAGTGACATAAATGGATACAAAGAAGACTAATAGTAGAAGAGACTACCTGTCACCCCAATGTCCTAATACAGATACAAAGGGAGGATGGTTCTGCACCTAAGAGGGAGTGACTACATTACATCTCAAAGCTCGTGCATGTTGACATGATTCTTGAGATTAGAAGAATGATGAAATCCATAAGACATTTTACTTATCCAAGTAAAATATGCAGAGCAAATGGTGTGGTACCTAAAGGGTACTGGAAAGGTATGATGACTTTGATTGAGTTGGTAGTACTATGTACTCCAACATATTGCATAAAGCAAAGTGTTTCTCTAAATGAAACCAAGGATGAATATATTGTAGCTAAAAATAAATCAAGTAAATATTCCTCAAGTAATGAGGAATATGATCTAGAAGAACTATACCAATGAAGATGAAGATTATACTCTTATCCATTTCATCGTTGGATAAGAGGAGATACACCAATAAGAAACACACAGTTCTATGTGATCTATGGTGTAAGAAGACTTCCTCAGTATTTCTGACCATGATCAAGATAGGAATGGGCCCTTAGAATTAGACGATGAAGTTGAACACATTTGACAAAGACTCCAGTAATTCAAGAAGACATAAATCAATATGGATTCTACCAAATAAACAAAGACAAGTATTTGAATAGTCATTTCTTATATATTCAGATGTTCAAATATGTGTACATGATATGTTTCTAGATTTAGGAAATGTATAGTAGAATATTTGTAGTTTACTACTATTATGCAGGTGATGGGTAAGTGGCTTAGATGATTGTTGCATTAGCAGAAATAGTTGCATGATCATATACATCTTTATGCATTGGAAGTTGTCATTTTGAATATGTTATGAAATGTTTCTAATCATAACAATTGTATTTGACTTGTAGGAAGGTTTGTATGCAATCACCTACAAGAGAAGAAATGATGAATTTACAAATGTATGATATAGTTGCAGAGTTAGAAGAGAAGAATGATGCAATTATAGATGCACAAAAGAAGAATGATGCAAGTTGTAAATGTATGATGCAATTGCAGATGTAAAAGAAGAGAATGTGGTTGAACTGAGCTGTAAAGCTCAAGTATGTTCCCACCAAGGAACAAGTAGCAGATGTATTAACTAAGCCTCTGGCTCATGTAAAGTTTTTAATACTTTCGAGACAAGCTTGGTGGACTCCGAAAGGACCTCTCTCGAAAGAGGGAGTGACAACAGATGTTCGATGCAGTGGTGAGTAGGTTCGTCTAGGGGAGGGTATGTTTGGCTAGGCTTGTTTGGCCCGAAAGGGTTAGTAATCCAGACTAAAGACATGTCAATATTGGGGGGATTAGTATGTCTAGCTAGGCTTGTTTGGCCCGAAAGGGTTAATAAGCCAAACAAGGCTTGCTTGGTCCCTAGGGAGATCCATCTATCTAACTTGTCTTGTTTGGCTCGAAAGAGTTAGTAAGTTAGACAAAATGCCCGGATGGATCTACCAAATAACTCATCGTGATGCTACTCTGAAGAAGATGAAGGGAAAGATGTATCCTCAGTATTGCTATACTCATGATTGTTGATGGTTGTCACAGTATTTCTATACTGTTGATTTTTGATAGTTGTCACAGTATTGATATTTTGTTGATGGATGATGACTGCTAAGATGCTTGATGATTGTCACAGTATTGTTATATACTATTGTTTGATGATGACTACTGATATGCTTGATGGTTGTTACAGTATTTCTATACTGTTGATTGTTGTAGTATTGTTATACTGTTGATAGTCAATGATTGTTGATGATGGTTGAGTCGATTGTTTCAGTATTGTTATACTGATGCTTGCTGAGATGCTTGATGAAATGATTGCTTCCGTATTGTTATACTGATTGTTGAGATGTGTGCTTCAGTATTACTTTACTAATGATTGTTGATTTAGCTATAGTGTTGTTACACCGATGATTGATGATTTTTGAAGTTTCAGTGTTACTACATTGATGATTGTTGATTGCTGAAATAATTGCCAAGGAAATTTTAGTATTTCTATGTTGATGTTGATGTGACTGTGGTCCCAACACCTTGTGTTGTTGCTGATATGATTGTGGTCTCAAAACCCTGTGCTATAGATGTTCATGTGGTTGTGGTCCCAACACCATGTGTTGTTGCTGATATGATTGTGGTCTCAGCACCATGTGTTGTTAATGTAGTTGAAGTCACAACACTTTGTGTTGTTGTTGATGATGTTCCAACATCTCTATGCTGGTAATGAAGATGATTATCTATACGTATAGATGATTTGGTTTTTTAGTACTAACATGCTAATGAAATTGTTAATTGTTTCGGTATTTATATACTATTGGCATAGATGATGATGTTTCAGTATTCCCATACTGAAGATATAGATGATGTTTCAACATTCCCATACTAAAGATGCAGATGATGGTGATTCAGTGTTTCTATATTTAAGATACAGATGATAATGATGTTTCAGTATTCCCATACTAAAGATGGAGATGATGATACTTATGATACAGATGATGATGCCTTCAGTATTTACATACTGGAAATACAGATGATGATAGTTCAGTATTCACATATTGATGTTTCGGAAGAAGAATCAGTATTCACATACGGATGTTACAGAAGAAGTTTTAGAAGATGATTCAGTATTCACATAATGATATGGCAGAAGATGATTTAGTATTCACATACTGGTGTTACAAAAGAAGGTTCAATATTCAAAATATGATTAAGTATTCATATGCTAACGTGAAACAAGATGATTCAGTATTTACATACTGATGCTACAAAAGATGATTAAGATGATTCAGTATCCACATACTAATATTACAGAAGATGATGTAGAAGATGATACAGATAGCAGATGATCCAACACATACAAAAGTTGATTTAGTATTTACATACTAAGATTACGGGAGATGATCCAACTGAGATTGATGATGAATATGTATGATGACGTTCCAAAACTTCCTATGACATATAGAGATTCACCAGTCAGTTGTATAGTTGTAATGATGGTTGTTGTTGATGAAGAATACCTTCCTAGTTAAGAGGGAGTGTTAAAATATTGTAACTTCAGAATATATTCTATTGTACTTTTGTTGTGTTCTCCTTTGGAGATGTTCTTCCTCCATTCGGAGACGTCCTTGATGTAATTGGTCATGTAAAATTCATGAGGTAAACCCTCCATTGTAATTCGTGGAAATAGTACCCAAGTGTCATTATAATAAATGTTATTTGTAATGTCTAGTTGGACATGTAGGCTCGGACAGCTAGTGAAGTCAACCCCACGAAGTTAGAATTCAAGTCAATAGAAGAATATAAATAGGAGGGCGCTCCTATTCATTTGTACTCACTCACTCAAGTTGTTCTTAGCAAGAGAGAGAAGTGGTAGCACACCAGAAAGAAGGAGGAAGCTGTTGTATGAAGTTTTACACTGTCTTGGTCGAATTCTATATTGAGGATGTTTTGCATGGTTTTCTCCCTTATGGTTTCCTCGAGGAAAATCTTTGTGTTCTCTTGTGCTTTCTTGTGTTGATGAATTTGTATTTCTTTTAGTGATCCTTTGCTTATGGTTATGATTTTATGATGCTAAATGTTTTAGATATTGTATAACCTTTAAAATCTAACAATAACTTAAAGGCTTGGCCGCTCAAGTTCCAACTGGAAAACTATGCCTCTCTATTACGAAAGCTTTATACTTAGAATTATTTCTATTTATCTGGTTTACTTAGTTTAATCCCATCAACAGTCAACTGAAATTACAACACAGAAATATGGTTAGGGTTGCCACACCACAGAGACCTTGGAAGCGTTTATATTAAAAATGTGGGAGCGCCCTTAAGTCAGCTAATACTCCCATGTGAGCCCAACTGGATAATACACCTAAAATACAAAGAATATAAAACAAACAGATCCAACTAGGTTTCATCCCTAGCATCTGCCGCAGCTAGCACACCTAACAGTGAAGTCACAAGAAAACAGAAGAAGTGTGTATCTGCAAAAACACCTCGCCACTTCCCTTCATGCTACGACTTGGTCTGCTATAGACTATGTGGTTTACTTCCTTGATCACTTGCTGAATGATCTTAGCTCCTTCCTTAGCACTCTAAGATAGTGCTTTTATATGGGAGCATCCTTGGTATGTCCAAGATGCGTGCTCTTTGACTTGTTCTCTACTCCACCGCTAGGTCCACTTCATTTCTTATGTCGTTGGATAAGGTGGGTGCTCCAACTAAATGTGTCACCTTCTCATGTGCCAACACCCTTTCATCAGGTCCACTTGTCGTTCTGTGTTGTGGGTGGGCGTTCTCAAGCTGACTTCTGAAAATCCACTTCTAAGCACATGGGCACGCACGCTTCCCTCGGTTGTGTCACATAAGCACTAGCTCCTTAGAGCTCTCCCAGGAGTGCATTGAATGCTCCTCAAGGGTACCCAGTGGTGCTCCTTTCCAACACATCTTCACATAGGCGCACCATCTCCCAAGACTTGTTCTGTTATTTTTGTGGGCGATTTGATTGGGATTGCTCCCCTAGTGGTAAGTGAACCCCTAATTAGCGCACTTAGCATGTCCATCATCTTGGAAAGGCACCACCATGTGACACCTTCATCCCACCAATGTCTTCACACGTGCCAACTTCAACATGCACCCAAGATAGCTACTTGGGTAGGAGCGCTAGGAATTTTTATGAGTGGGAAGGAGGCACTCTCAAGTTCGCTCAGTACCATGGTCGTGACATCCTCTCCCACTCAAAATGCCTGTCAACCTCGATAAGGTGTCTCCAAGTGTCATTTCCTAGAAACTTGTTGTAACTATCATCGCAACTTGTCGCAACCATCCATATCAATGTAGACGCAATAATGTGAGCTTCCTTAGAAACTCGTCCACATATATGGATTCTAACCACTTACTACGCAACTAGTACTCCCTGCATTTATTCTCACTTCTGTCCATTTTGCACCTTGTGATTCGACCAATTGGGTAGCCAGTCCAACCACAACCTCTTTTCACAAGACGAACGTCCTCATTCTAAAACCATATTTCCTTAGCTATTTTCAGTGTCCTTCATCCAACAGCATTTTTCATGCAAGACTCCCAGCCTTGTCTTTTGTTTAGTGATCTTTGTCTTCTAGGTCACCTCTACAAGGTGCCTAAGGCCTCACCACCATTGTCGACAGTAGCGAGCCTAAGGGTCGCTAGATCAAGTGAGAAGAGATGGGCGATGCCATAGGCCATTGTCTCATGTGTCCTCTTCACATAGGTACCTAAGCGCCACCTCAGCTGCAGTGTCACCGTAACCAAGCTCTTTCAAAAGATCCAAGTTCTCCTCAAAATATACACCATCATATGTCAAAGTTCCCATCTCTGCTGCCTCCTCTCAACCATTTAGTGAGTCTACCAAAGAATCTTCACTGGTCTTTGCCCATCACAAATTATTCCTAGCTTTCTTCTTTGCATTCTTACTTAACCCATTGAACGGGTCATCCATCTCCCTACAAATCCCCAAGATACCTAAAGTCGTTGTTGTTTCTGATGTCATTTATGTATTTGGTTCACTAACAATAATGGATTCATTAGCCTCCCCTTCGTCTTGCAAGTGCTTGCTTTTCAAGAGAGAAAGGACTGCCTCCATTTCACTAGGAGGACAACCCACTTGAGCCAAATTTTCCTGAGTTAGATACGATTCTGGAATGCCAATTGCATGAACATAAAGTTCCACTATGTCCATTGCATCATGTAATAGAAAGTCTTCACTGGTGTTTCTGTCACAATGAGTGGTCTTCTCTGAAATCTATTGTTCATTGTTTTTAAGGTTCAACACCTACACATGCTTCCCCTCCTTGTCAAGCCTTGGCTTGACCTGTGCTTTGTCTTCTCAAATGCGCAAAGAGAAAAACTCCCGTTGGGCAGCCTCTAATTGTTTCTCTAACGAATGCAACATTCTTTCTATAAAAGGTACAAATTTCTCAATGGTGATTCTCTCATCTTGTTCTACCGAAGTGTGTTGATGTCGTATATCATTTTGAGTCAATTTTTTGGACTTTCTATGGTCTTCGAAAATATAAACCGAAGAAATATTTGGCCAACGTCCCAACTTTCTCTTTGTCGTCAAAGGAAAACTCCATGCTTCGGATTCTCCCAAGAATACAGAGCGACCTACGTGCAAAACTGGAACAACTTTAACCAACGGAAGGAAATATTGTCCAAGGATCACCGAGTGATCATCCAATGGAAACACCTTCAAGTAAACTCTTCCTTCCCATTGTCCAACTGTGATGGGAGCTGCATCTACTCTTCCTGTCACTAACTTAATTTCTGAATTCACCGCTTTGAACCATGCTTGGCTGACTTGCAACGAACTATGAAATGATGATGCTATTTTTTTGCTCACCAAACTATGAGTAGCACCTATGTCAATAAGTGTGAAAACTCTAAGGCCACTTACCATCACTTCCAAAAAAAATCATGAATTGCGGGCTTTCTTCTTGACTTCCCTTCACTTCTCTAATGCAAGCTTGCACCGCTTGCATAGCTTCAGTGATTTTTGTTGATGGTTGAGGTGCCTCCAACATCCTCAATGTCGTTGAACTTGCTGGTGCATTTTCTTGATTGCGGAATTCTTTCTCAGGTAAATCCCTTGCATAATGGTCCTTCTCGCAAACATAGTAGGAAATAGGCTTCTTCTCTAGTGATTTTAGTTTCTTTTGACAAGCTCTTTTCTGAGAATTTTTCCCTTCCTTCACTTGGTCTACGGGTTTCAAAAACCAAAGCATATCTAGTTTTTGCTATGAAACCAAGTCTCAGAATGCACTCTCCATTCCTTCCTTGAACTCTTCCCAGCACTTCTTCATTGGGCTTTCTAGTTTCTCTGTCAATTCTCACTCCTTTTCCATAGACCTATCTGTCACAGAGATATCCAACTCATTTTTCCAATGAAGCTTCAATTTTACCAGGAGCACTTCAATGGTACCTTATCCTAAGTTCACCATCCTTCTCAACAACTCACTTCAGTACTTGGCACTTTCAATGATGCCCTTGTAAGCAACAAAGATGCCCTCTTGCGAGTGCAGAGAACTTCCAACAAAAGTCTCCAAAAATTGTTGCACTTGTCTTGGAATCTAAAAAATCCTCCAAGCGTACCTTTGTTTTATTGTAGGTGCACTCTAGTGCAATTGGCACCTCTGGCACACTTAGCACACTTGTCCTTTGTTCCCTCTTAGCGCACTCATGTCTGGTTGTGGGTGCACGCTTCCTTTAGGTGCGATTCTATTGAAGATACCTTCTCCAAGCACACACCTTCTCTGGTTTAAGAGCGCTTCTTCCAAGTGCATCTTCTACGGAGCACATACTTCCTAATGTGCACCTTCGTTCATTGTGGCATGTGTCCAACCGATGCGCACCTCCGTCTATCGATGCACACCCTCACCGATGGAATTCTCTATCTGTTGTTGCACACATCCAACCATATTTAACTTTGTCTGTGGAGCACATCTCCAACTAGCACGTCGTCATAGTCTACTGAGCGTGCGGCTCTACGGAGCGCGCTGCCTTCCTGCAGAGCACGCGTATGTGCGGGTTCCTTCATTCACTATAGTGCGTCTACTTGCAAAGGAATTATTTCACTATGGCGCATGCTATTGCAGGCGCGCCTTCTCTACAGAGCGTGCTTTTGACTGGCGCATTCCTTCCTGTGAAGCAATACTTCTAGGAATGCTACAGACGCCTTTCTTACTTAGCACACCACTACTCCGTGCTGCTCCCCAAAGCAACCTATGAAATGTGGATTCTCCATGGCTACCTTATCCTTCCTCGAAAACCAAATTTCATCTAGAAACATTATCTGCTCAATGTTGTTTGCATAGCTAAGCTCTGATACCTCCTGTCACAGCCCCACTTCAACGCACGTTGCTTCTATGACTGAACGGGGTGTGTGGCACTGCCCAGGAGATAACTTGAATTCTTAGCCACTCAATTTCCAACCGATGGACTATGCCTCCCTAATGTGGAAGCTTTATACTTAGAATTATTTCCAGTTATCTTGTTTACTTAGTTAAATCCTGTCAACGCTTAACCAAAAAGACAACACATAAATATGGTTGGGGTTTCCAAACCGCAAAGCCCTTGGAAGCATCTAAATTAAAACTGTGGGAGCACCCTTAACTCGGCTAATACTCTCGTTTGCTCCCAACCAACTAGTATGAACAAAAAAAAGAAAAAGTTAAAACGAACAAATCCAACTAGGTGTCAATGCTAGCATCTGCCGTAGCTAGCGCACCCAACTGCAAAGTCACCAGAAAACATAAGAAGTGCGTCTCTACTAAAATGCCTCTCCACTTACCTTCATGCTGTGAATTAGTCTTCTATATAATCTATGTCTTACTTCCTTAATCTCTTGTTGAATGATCTTAGCTCCTTCCTTAGCACTCTAGGATAGTACTTTTATATGGGAGTATCCTTGGCATGTCCAAGGCACGCGGTCCTTGACTTGTGCTTTACCCCACCACTAGGTCCAATTTTTTTCTTATGTCATCAGCTAAGGTGGGCAGTCCAACCAAACATGCCACCTTCTCAAGTGCCAACACCCTTCCATCGGTTCCACTTGCTGTTCTATGTTGTGGGCGTGCTCAGACCCACATTCAAAAATCCACTTCCAAGTGCGCGCTCTTCCCCCGTTTGCATCTGAGGAGTGCTAGATCCTTAGTGCTATACCAAGAATGTGTTGAGCACTCCTTAGGGGTTCATGCTGACACCCCTTTCTAGTGCATCTTCACTTAGGCACACCACCTCCCAAGCCTTGATCCATCGTTTGGTGTGGACGCTTTGATTGGGAGTGCACCCCTCATTAGCACACTTAACGCGTCTGTCATCTTGGAAAGTCACCACCATGTGACACCTTCATCCCACCAATGTCTCTAAGTGTGCTAACTTCAATGGTTTCCCAAGCCAGCTACTTGGGCAGGAGTACTAGGCTCCTTTATGAGTGGGAAGGAGGTGGTCTGAAGTGTACTCGGCCCTGTGTCTGTGACATAAATAGTATATAAGATAAATTAGATATTGAACTCATTAAAGAGAAAATTAATAAGCTTGTAGCTTCACCATGGGCACAATAAAAAATCATTGAACCTTGTAATCTTTGTGTTAACACCCCATTTTTTAACAGTTGATTTAAGAGCATGATAGGAGTTCGATGAGGGTCCATTCCCGCGGTATTCATGTGAACACCCCTTTAGGTTATCAAAGGTACAAGACAAAGAAGAAAATGGCAGGTGCACTGAAGGCATTGGACGGGATCTATAATCAAAGGCTGAGATTGATTGAAGGTGGATCAATGGCTCCAAACCATTTCGTGCGAGCAGACATGCTCGACCAAAAACTCCTTTCCAGAGTGTGAAATGTGTTAAAGGTAAGAAATGTTCTACGGTCGAGATGAGATCTGAGCCAAATATACGGTCTTGATCAATTTCGCAAGCCATACTTGTGCGGGTAAAACCGCAATTTCAAATTGCGAAAGAGGGGTAGCAGTCACGAAGATCAACGGCCGCAATAAGAAAGGAAATAAATCTACGACCATGGTTTATTTTGCAATGCATATTAGCATGGATGAATACCATGGCTTCTCATTACGAAAGATAATGGGGCCCATTCATATCTACGACTACATGAAGGGTCAGTTGCAATTGATGGTTGAGAACGTCACGATCCAGAACTACCCGCGGTGTTCAAAGGAGAAAAGTTGGCGGCAGAAAGAAGGGGACATGGATATTGGAAGTGAAAGATTCCTCAAATCGGATGGTTGAGAAGGCTCCTAGGGTACAGGTTCCACATCCAGTGTGGATATGATAGTAGAGGAGGCATTCACACATGTAATCTACCCCTGTAGAATATTGGTCAATTCCTTTGATGCCATTTGACATGAGCCCAAGGTGGAAGTATTGTCCAGCGATGTTAATTTCCTCAGTTCACAAGTGTGGCACATGGTTCACTTCGAAAGGAGCCATGAGAAATATGGAGGTTTGATTCATTGAGGCGATATACTTGGCATTTACACGAGGCTGAGGGATGCGACGAACTAAAACATCTTGACGCCACCATCACGATAATTGAAAGGGAAATAAAGGTCAAATCCACAGCCATTGAAACTAGCTTGGTAGCCATGCGGGAATTGTTTGGAATCTTGCCCATATCGGATAATATGATTGAACGTAAAAAGGACGGATCTCCATCCTAGAATCACACTTACTGGCCATCATAGCGACCGATATTTTAGGGGTATAACTTCTTCTGGCCATTTTGAATTGCCCTATATAACACCATCTTCCTGAGAGCTTCTGAGACATGGAAATGTGTAGATGATAATAACTATAGAGTTGAATGCCGAGGAGTGTCGAGTTCCTTCACAGATTACCATGGTTGTGTGGTTTGAGAAGTTAGTTCGACAAGGGGTACTCTTGGTAGGCAATCATAGATATGTGTTTTGGTTATCCATACCATAAAATTTCCAACCACTGAGGCACAGTTGTTAAAATCCATGGGAGGTTCACCCATTTCTACACAATGCGATCTCTGGATGTGCAGTGCATGGGTTTTGAAGTCCCAGTGACATCCCTCCAACACTCCCAATTGCAGTCACGACCTCCAAAGACCCAGCTCACAGTGGTGGTAGAACTGTTGGAGTGAATGCTCGTACGGGGACCAAGTGGGTCCGGAGCCTTCGACACCAACCCTAGGATCTCCACTTGGTTGCTTGGTCGTGGGTGAGGAGAGGGTCAAACGAACACCCAGCTGCATGGCTCGTAGGAGAACCTTCCTCATAGGAGGAAGAAAACAGTACAATGATGATAAGCTTCTTAAGTCACTTATCATCACAAAGTACATGACCACCTTTTTTCTGGCCTCTTCCTATAACAGTGTTATCGGACGAAGGATGGGTCGAGAAAATGATCAGGCGGTGGATTTGGGTCTTCTTGTCAGCCTTTGAGAGACGTGGTCTGTAACAAATGGGTTGGTCGAAGAAACAAAAAGATATACCTAAAGCAGCCTAAGTAAACAATTGGTCGTCATCATGTCGCATGGGAATTGCTTTCGTGAAGTGGAATGGAAGAAATATCTTTGTTGTCAGTCTGCGTTATCACGCGCCGCATCTCCATAATGTTTATTGTTATCTGTAAAACATGGCGATAGTCCACTCCCTGTACTATTAACGCATGATTGTGACATGTAACAATTTTCAATTTGGTAGTCTCGGTATTAGAATAGTATAAATACACTCCCGATAGAGGGAGGGAGGAGTTGGTTGGATTGGGAAACATTCAAAGGATGAGGCTCTCCATTGTAAATAAGATTTGATGCCTATGTTATGAATAAAATTACAGAGGAGGCATTGTTTCTCATGGAAAAGATTCATGTGTCGTTGCTTTTCCCAATATGTATCTTCTTTTACGTGCAATGTGTTTCCTGTTTTCACTCCAGTCTGTTGATTGCTTTCATGTCTACAACTTAGTGTATAGCAGTTAGGAATTCATACTCATTATGCTCCGGCTATTGTTCCATACATTAATTAATTGTTCTTCTAAAGTTGCGTGGAATTCATCTCGCTGGTGCTCCACGTGATGGGTTGTTCTCTCTCATCCTCCAACTGCCCGCTAAATATCTCCTTATTGGGAGATCAATGGCTACCTTGCCTCTGTTTGCAACCGCACACCTTTCTTTTCCTTTTGCAAGTGTTCCCTACTCTGGTTTTCGACTCCATTGCCAATGGTCTTCGCCCCAATAATCCCACCTTGCATCTCACCTTTACACACTTTGTACCATTTAGGATCCTGGCCCCCTGATTATCCTTGACTAAAAATATTATGCGGAGTAGACTCCAAAGACAAACGAGAGATCCCTCTTTGACTGCGCAGGGCTGGAGGTGCAGTCTAAAGCGGTTCTGTTGTTTCCCGGGAGTGGGCCACTCTCCCTTGCTCGACCTTGGGGGCTCAAAATACCAGTGCCAACACTTTGGTTTAAAGGAAGAGTAGAGGAGGATATGCTAGCCACTATCAAGACATAACTTCATAATAGGTTACAAATTGACACCATTGGTTTCACAAAAGCAACAAGGTTGGGGAAATTATTCGAAAATAAAGAAAATTTAATACAAGTTAAGGTTATCTCTACCGAGCATAAATATGACATACTCAGTAATACCTCAAGTTTAAAAGGATTAAATCAAGACCTCATTCATGAAGACCAAGATGAATTAAAAAAGGAGGTCTAAAAAGTCAAATAATCTGGAAAGAACAGAAAATTGACATTAATTAGAAATAGAAAAGCTATTATCCTCTAATGGAATTGTCAAGTATTTCCATGGAGTAAAGGATCCAAATCAAGTTGGAGCTCGAGTGAAATTGATCTTATATTACTAGTTGAAACTTGGGAAGACAAGGGATCTTAAGCTCCCTAATATAGAGAGATATGGGACTAGGATCGATATGGAATAAACATTCTTTTTGTAGAGGCATTGGAACTATAGTTTGTTCCATCAAGAAGAACGTCTCCCTTTATGTTTTGATCTATAAGAAATATCCTTGAAACCAATATATTTAAATAGATATTACATATATTAACAGTAAAAATACCTACATAGCCATTTGTTATTTTGTTCCTATTAATTCTAACTTGTATAAGAAAAGTAATTTAGAGAAAAAATGTCCTCGTAATGGTTTGGAGCATGATATTTTCACTCGAAGGAGTGAATAAAATATCCTTTTGATGGGTGAATTCAATGCCATAACTTCAAATAACCAATATTTTATTTTAAGAATGGTTTAGAGCACTATATTTCTACTATAAGGAAGGAAGACAAAATCCTTTTGATGGGTTAATTCAATGCTAGAATTTCAAATAACCAAGCTATTCTTTTAACCAATTATTCTAGCCTTGATCTTCTATGGCTAACTAAAAGAAGTTTTGAATATGTAGGTGAACATTTATTTGGTTCTAAGTTGGTCAAGCTTTGTAGAGCTCAAGATCTTATAATTTGCAATGGTATAATAAAATGGAAAAATTCTAGGTGGATGACTTGTATCCATGGGCTTGGTGGTACTGTGGTACAAATTATGTTAGAGATGATATCATTTTATACAACCAAATCATAGATTTTTACATCTTCAACGACCATGATCCCGCCTTTGATAATATGCCTTTAATTATATCTCTCAATCTTTTCATGAATAGAGATCCCAAAAAGGAAAACTATCATGGCCAAAAGCACCCGATGTTTGATAAAAATAAAGCTAACATCTTTCTTCATAGCTTAAAAAAATCATTTTATAAAATATCTACCATAATTTTATTACAACACTCTCGTCATCATTTAACAAATTCTCTATTGAAGTCTTCAGTAACAAGAGAGATAGTAGAAACAACCCTTGGTATGAACAAGAGTGTAAAGATGCGAGAAAATAAATTAATCAAACTACTACATAATCACTCAAAGTGGACAACATACATCGATAGAAAACGATAGTTAAAAGGGAAAAATAAGTATCTAAGTAAAAGGTCAAACAATATTTTACACCTTTCCAAGATGGCTCCTAAGAAATTCTAGAGGAAAATTCTAACTCATAAAAAATAAAAAATAAAAAAGAATGTTTTAAAGGACTAGAATTCTTATCCTAATTTTTTTTTGAATCCCCATATTTCAAAGATAGCATTCAAACCCATTTTAAAAAGAAATAAGTTTTCTCATTACAATACATAGATTTCAGGGTTACTCGTGTAACACACCTACATGTTACCAACAGGGTAATTTTTAGTGGCGAAATTTTGCCAATTGGCTATTTTTTTGTTTTTTTTCAAAAATAAATTCGCTATTTGTTGTCTAATATCGCCTATATTTACATAAAACTATGTTTTTTTATCATAATATTCGCCAAAATTTATACATTTCAGTGTTAATTTTATGTTTCATATTTAATACTCTCCTACCTATCTATAAACATGTTTTTTCAATCCAGAACAATCACCTAGAATACTATACTTAAGTATAATATTAGAATCCTTAAAAAATACCCTGTTTACCAAACGCTTAGATAAAACACTCATGTTTTAAAGAAGGGTAGAAGATGCAATTAAGATGATAATATACCAAGGTGTAACACACCCAAGTGCTACACAACTACACAGATAAACATTTACAACTAAAACCACATGTAGAGCGCTAACCAAGGCTCTAAATTTACAAGAAAATAACTTGAATGAATTTAAAACAAAAAAATAGCGAGCTCCAAACAACTCACTTCTATGGAAGCATAAATAATTATAGGTTAAACAAACAATTTATCAATGAAAAAAAAATAGTTGAACTACTATTAAGTTAATCATTAGAAACAGTCCTGATGGTCTAATCCTTTCCTTCCTGACTTTACTATGTTTTCTGACCTTTCTGACATCAGAGGTTGGAAGTTTGAAATTGGCATTGAATGAACGAAATGAATAATGACCCTTTTGAGTAACCAATTCCAACATTGGGAAGTTAAAATTTGGAAGATGGATTGAAGCCACATCTTCACAAGACAACTTTGATTCCGTCGTCGCCATCACCACCTCAGCATCAGATCTTTGACTATCAACATAAATAGAGAACATTCACACCATATAACTTGGAAGTGTAAATTCAGACATTAGAATGTGTCCACAAACTCTTCCATGTGATATTGATTCCACCGAGTAGGTTAAACTATTGCTTCAAACCTCGAGGAAACATCGAGAAAACATCTATGTAGACCCTGCAATGTTATGACATGTCAAGGAACAAGGTTTATGAACTTTTCCATCTTATTACACTTAGAGAAACATAACCAAACCTACATTTTGAGGAAAAAAACTAAGGAAAACACAGCCACGAAAATAACATACCATCTACAGGCTTTCAACAGACCCTTGAAAACAAAAAATACTTAAGGTTTCCTTAACAAATCATGAGTCCAATAAATTTCAAAAATTTAACTTCTTAGCTTAGAAAATCATATGGAAATTCATACAGGGTTACATTCTCAAGCCTTAATCCATCCAAGCTCATAAAAAAAGTACAAACAAGAATTTTATTATGAGACATTTAAAAACAATTAAGGTTATGCAAAATCTACATACTTGGAAGAAAACAGGAAGAAATTCCTTTCAATGGCTCAACAACCTTCGATAGAAACATGGTATTCATGGGAAAAAACTAAGGATCCAACTCCTTTAACCTATATTACCATAGATAAGGCATCCATACCCAAACATACAATCTGTAAACCATCTCCATTAATATTTTAATCATGAAATACTATGAATCTAGAATGAATTACACACTTAACCCATTGTACTTCATACAAAATTTCAATAACATCATGTGGATCCTATTGGATTATCTACCAATATCCAAATACACAATCAATCATTCAATTTCACCATTATCAGAGACCATGAGTAGGTCATATCATCCATCCCCTTCAATTCATTAAGTCTAAGAAACAATTAGTTATTTATTTAATAACATTCTATATGAACAACATACACATTTTTCTTACACTATCCTGATGTCTTGAATCCAATGGAGTTGACATTTCATTGATCCGAGCCACGGCCATCATTCCATGGTACATTGAATCCCACCTCCTACAGGATTTCAGGGACACCTGTTGAATCCCTACCCAGGGCATAGAATGGAATCCATGCTTCAAAATGGGTTTTTGGTGTGTCATGAAAGCATGTTTAGGAAGGTTCCATGTGGGAATGCTAGCCACACATTCATGGTTAAGGAATATGCAAAGTTAACCCCTATGTGCAAAAATTTCACATTCCCCTACTGAGAAAAACCCTAGTTTCCAAAATTTACCTAAAATAGGATCCCTTTTCCATGGACCCAAAGTATAGGGACACCCCTATCACTATCTTGATGTCCTGAATCCAATGGATTCAATGGTTTTTCAATCCAAGACACGACCATCATTCTATGGCACGTTGAATCCCACCTCCTACAGGCTTTCAGGACACTTGTTGAATCCCTACCCAAGGCATAGAATGGAAACTGTGCATCAAAATGGGGTTTCGATGGGTCATGCAAGCATTTTTAGGTAGGTTCCATGTGGGAATGCTATTCAAACTTTCACGATTGAGGAATATGCAAAGATGACCCCTATGTGCAAAAATTCCACATTCCCTTACTCAACAAAACCCTAGTTTCCAAAATTGAACTAAAACAGGATCCGTTGTCCATGGACCCAAAGTACAGGGCCACCCTAGCACTATCCCAATGTCCTGAATCCAACAGAGTTGACGATTTGTCGATCCAAGCCATTACCATCATGCTATGGAACATTGAATCCCACCTTCTACAAGCTTTCAAGGTCACCTCTTGAATCCCTACCTAGGGCATAAGAAGGAAATTGTGCATCAAAAAAAAGTTTCAGTGGGTCATACAAGCATGTTTAGGTAGGTTCCATGTGGGAACACTAGCCACACATTCACTATTGAGGAATATGAAAAGATGACCACTATGTGTAAAAATTTCACATTCCCTTACTAAGCAAAACCCTAGTTTCTAAAATTGATGTAAACCAGAATCACTTGTCCATGGACCCAGACTAGAAGGCCATCCATAGAACTATCATGATGTTCTAAATACATTAGATTCAATGGTTCATCAATCTGAGCCACAACCATCATTCTATGGAACGTTAAAGCCCACCTCCTACAGGATTTAAGGGACACATGTTGAATCCCTACCTAGGGTGTAGAATGGAAATCATGCATCAAAATACTGTTTTGGTGGGTCATGTAAGCGTGTTTAGGAAGGTTCCATGTGGAAATTCTATCCATAATTTCATGGTTGAGGAATTTGCAAAGTTGACCCCTATGTGCAAAAAATTCACATTCCCTTACTGAGTAAAACCCTAGTTTCCAAAATTGACCTAAAATAGGATCCCTTGTCCATGTAAGCAAAGTAGAGGGCCACCCCTAGCACTATCCTGATCTCTTTAATCCAACATATTTGATGGTTCATTGATCCGAGCCACAACCATCATTCTATGGCATGTTGAATTCCACCTCCTGCAAGCTTTCAGGGACACCTGTTGAATCCCTACCGGAGCATAGAATGGAAACATGCATCAAAATGAGGTTCTGATGGGTCATGCATGTGTGTTAGGTAGGTTCCATGTGGGAACTCTAGTCACATGTTCATGGTCAATGAATTTGCAAATTTTACCCCTATGTGCAAAAATTTCATATTCCCTTACTGCGAAAAACCCTAGTTTCCAAAATTGACCTAAAAAATGATCTCTTATCTATGGACCAAGAGTAGAGGGTTTGCCCTAGAAATATCCTGATGTCTTGAATCCAACGAAGTTTACAGTTCGTCGATCTGATCCATGACCATCATTCTATTGGACGTTGAATCCCATCTCCTACAGGATTTCAGGGACACGTGTTGAATCCCTACTCGGGGCATAGAATGGGAACCATGAATAAAAACAGGGTTCCGGTGGGTCATGCAAGTGTGTTTAGGGAGTTTCCATGTGGGAACACTAGCCACATGTTCACGGTCAAGGAATTTTTAAATTTGAACCCTATGTGCAAAAATTTCACATTCCCTTATTGAGAAAAATCCTAGTTTCCAAAATTGACCAAAAACAGGATCCCTTGTCCATGGACCCATAGTAGAGGTCCACCCCTAAAACTATCCCGATGTCCTGAATCTAACGAAGTCGACAGTTCATTGATCTAAGACACGACCATAATTCTATGGCATGTTGAATCCCACCTCCTACACGCTTGTAGGGACACATGGTGAATCCCTACTCGGGGCATATAATTCCTAAATCTAGGCTCCTGATAACACAAAAAAATTGCTCAACCAGCTCTACACGGTCTACACCACATACAAAAATCCATTTCCTAACCTTTTTCCCTTATTTTGGACCTCCACACCTATGTTTTAACCTTATTCTCTTCAAAAAAGATTAAAATTTTAAAAAAGGGCCTAAAAAACCCACAAAAGAGCTAAAATGCTAACAAAGGGTCTAAAAACCCCAAAGGAGCTAAAAAGCTCACAAAGGGGCTAAAAACCCCAAAAGAGCTTAAAATCTCACAAAGGGGTTTTAAACCCCAAAAGAGCTAAAAAACAACAAAAAGGGGCTTAAAACCCAAAGTAGGGCCTAAAAATTTAATTAGGGTCCAAAACCCTAAATGAGAGTAAAGGACAAAAAAAACTATAAATAAAGGTTGGAAGTCCCCATCACAACACTGACATTTTCCTTCCACCGCTATTATACTTGCATGAGTACTTTGAGAAACCATCACTCTCAAGCTACTCATCTCAAGTCACCAAACATTCGATTTTCCCCACTTGCTCCCCATTTTGTGTGTTGAGTCAACCTCCATACTACTAAACCCGTGGAGAAGTGGTACCATTCTTAGTGCTGGCACGGTGGCCCCCTTCCAAGTAATTCGAAAGGTATAATAGTATCATTGTTCTTTCTTAAGTTTATAGATTGTTTGTATTTGTTTATTTGTGTTGCTAATAGTTTGTTTTGTACCTATCTCTTCCATTCTAAACTCTACCCTTTTGTCCCTTTAACGGAAGGGAGGTGCATTATCATGTAGAGATGGTTTTTACTTGGCTAGAGTTTTGGAAAATCCATCAGGTCGATCACATTGGATCCGTAGCTTTACAAGTTTTTTGTAGGTTTTCATTCATAGTCATCCCCGATTAGGCCCTCACGAGGCCGATCCGAGTCTGTACAACCCCAGTATCAGTTAGTGTCGGCCACTGCCTATGTTGTATTTTAGTTTTTTTCCATTTTCTGGCTCAATCACTAGTTTCAGGTTGAAAAGAGTGATCCCGCCATTGCTTCAACCTCGAAAGGAGCGACCTAGTTGCTGGTTTATCCCCAAAAGGAGCGACCTAGTCACTGGTTTATCCCCAAATGGCGCGACTTGTCCCCTAAGGCATTGTCGCTGCTGTTTTTTTCCACAGAGGATACCTAGTCACTACTGTGTAGACTGTTTGTGCAACTTAGACACCATTGTCCAACAGTCAGAAGTGACCTGGTTGTTTTTAACTTAGTTTTACATTTTTTTGCCTATCTGAAATGACCCATTCACCACCAATTTACTGTCACATGCAATATGCCTATTTTTATGTTAGTTTCAGCATGTTATATGTTATTTGTCATTGTTAAAACATTGGAAATTAACTGTCTTATTCATCCCTTCCTCCTCTACTCAGTCATCACCCTTCGAGGTCTTTTGATATCAGATGGGGGGTTGAGTAAGCTTAGTAGTAAGCACCCATTCTTGTCATTTTTCTTGTTCATTAAATACAAGTTCCTTGGAAGCTAGAGGGAGCGGAAATCGTTGGGGGTTTCATGGTGTTCGTGTCCTCCCTGTTGAGCACCGGGAATTTAAGGAGTGACCTATGGATCTATGGGTGGAATTGTTTCCACTTTGATGAGATCCCAACACTCATTGTTGAACTTGAAAAATAAAAAAGCAGGGTAGTCACACTACTTATTCACAACACGTTACAGTTAGATTTCCATCATTATAGGTTTTGTTGCATTTTGGTTGTGGTTTATTTTTTCAACTCTATTTCAATCCAAGCCCTTTGCTTGATCTTTGTAGAGAAACCAATATTATTTAATCATTACATAATTGAAAAAGTAAAAAGTAAAATATCATACACAAAGTGCACGTATTCACACCATATAATCAAACCAAACTCGGTTCATGACCCTGAGCGAACCATAAAAGTAACCAATTTACTTAATCAAAACTTGTGGTTTGAGGACATAAGTCTCAACCGCCATAACTATGGGAAGTGATTGAGATTTTCCCTAAAACTCATTATGAGGAGTACCACAGGAACCCCAAAGTAGCTGGCCAATGAGAGGAATTGCTAAGAGAAATAGGCAATGACCCCTTCTGATTGACTAGAAACACCATTTTGAGGAAAAATCCAAGTGTTGTCTTTTGGAAGACTTGGTGGACGATTGACCACCTATGAACCAATAGGAAGCTATGTAAACTAGGGTCCAAAATCCATTACCAGTTACTACCAGAATACAACCATTGATCCACCATGCTTTTCTTCATGACCTAAGGGGGATCCCCCTCTGATTGGGTCATTAGAAAAACACCATTGAGGCCTCCTCGAAAAATATCCTCACTGTCAGAAGGTCACATGGCCTCTGATTCTGACTTAGATTCCTACCAATACGAGTTGAATCTTTTCACTACACCATCTATCCCCATGGATGGCGTAAATCCTAATCCCTTCTTCGAATGGGTGGTTGGAAATGGACCCATGTCCGTGCCTCACATCACTACCAACATCTCGTCCAATTATCCCAGTACCACTGTGCATGCCATTGTGATTCTACTACCCATTAGTGGCGGTCCCACACCAACTCCTATCATTCCCGCTATACCACCTTTCATACCTGGGGGCAGCGACCATCCTGATTATCCTTGTTGTGGGAAGTCAAACTCAAGTACCCCTAGTCATGCATGGACAACATGCTCCGACAAAATATAGCACCATCATCGGTCCCTCCTGCACCAACCTTGGGTCTAACCTCCCATTCATGGCTGACCTCAACTTGCCTAATTTGGCCAGGTTAACAAATTACCTAATCAACCATCAACCTCATTGGCCTCCCATTCCACCCAAACTCCCTTCAAACATTCCAAATTTTGAGGGCAAGGTAGGTGATCACCCCGAAAACCACAGCATGTCATTTCATCTATGGTGTTTGTCAAACAACATTGTAGATGATCCAATCAAACTAAGGTTGTTCCAGTGCACCCTCACAAGCACCTCAGCCAAATGGTACATTGAGCCTGACTTTAATTCCTTAGCCTTCATGTTCCTACAATACTTCTAACTCCCTGTCAGATACAACAAGGGCGTTGAGATCTTGTTGTCTTGCTTCCAAAACACTGTGACCCATATAACCGACCACATCGACGAATGGCGACGTTGTAGCTAGTGCAAGATTCAACTTTATGACATGATATTTATCAATCGGTTCTTAAAAACATTGCTACCACCCATAGCCAAGGATGCTGCCTCTGAACATTCCCAATCCGAGGAAGAGGCCATATTGAAGGCCCAATAATTTGATTTGATTTATGCTTAATCTGGATACCTAAACACCATCCTTCCATACGCTCCTTGGGATAACACCTCTCATTGCGATGCACCAAGGAAATCCCATGTTGCAGATGGCCTCATAGGTTATGTATCCCAACACCCACAGTACTATGCGGCACCTCCTATAATGCCACCGGACCCAAGCAACACCCGTAATGTTTTGCAGCCAAACCAAGTACCCGACTACTCAAGGATGATGGATCATTCCAGAGCAACACCCTCTTATGCACAACCTGCATCGACTCAGCACGCCCATGTACCAACTTGGCTGGCACAACCGTATTCAAGACCAATAAATGGATTCATAGCCCCTATAGCTCCTATGGCCTACTATGCACCACCCATGCAAGCTGCTTTGGCCCCTGCCCTAGCTCCTCTGATGTCCACGGGTCAAGGTTTTTCTCAGCAAAATATTTCCAACCAACCGGCCCCCAATAACCAACAAGGGAAAGGTAAGAAAAATCGTGGAAGGAACCAAGGTAACAACCAACCACAAGGAGGTGGTCAACAACCTAACCATCCTAACAACAATGGTGCTAACTTGCTAGCCCAAAACCCTCAATATCCTAATCGACTGGGATGGATCGTTTCCTTATGGACTAATCATCCGTGTAAATTGTGCAATTTCTATGGTCACTATACTCATGAATTCCCGCACATGGACCATGTCAAGCAGTTTCTCCAAAACAAATATCAATGGGACACCATTACGGCAGCATAGGATCAGCCTAACCCAATGCAACCAGGCCCTCCACCCATGGTATTCCAGAACCCGAAAACTAAACGGAATCCCAAAACTATGGGTGGAGGGCCTGGTTGCATTGGGTTAGGCTGATCATATGGGTGGAGGGCCTGGAACCCGAAAACTAAAGTGAATCCCAAAACTAAACGGAACCAGTATAGGTCCACCATAGAAACTGCTAACTCATCAATGACATCCACTTCTGGCACTAACAACATGCCTCTCCACTTACCCCCACAGTTTCCCATGCGACATATCACCAATAATGCCACTACTAGAGCTTCCTTGAATTACAACATTGTTGATGACTTGGCTCAGTCACCTATAGCCATGTCCTCTCTCAAGGTACTCAAAACTTGCCCTCCAGAGTGGAAGGTGTTGTTATCCACAGTTAGTGTTGTGGATCCCTCTTATTCCAGATTAATCACATTCGATTTGGATCAAGGAGAGCCAAGAATTCCATCCACGGTCACCTTCCCGATTCCGTTCTCAATTCAAATTTTGGTCAGACGTTGATGAAGGGGCATCAAGCTGCTTCATGTCAACATTTGTCTAGTAGAAACTCGGATCCCCTACCCTCCAACCATCTACCACTACACTATGCACCTATGATGGTCACCCCACTAAACTGTAGGGAATTCTTTCGCATGTCCCCATATCATTAGCCGGTAAGATGGTTCTGATCAACATAGAGGTGGTCAACATTCATCTTGACTATAACCTTCTCCTAGGACGTAGTTAGATGTATGCTATGAGAGTCATGGAATCCATCATTTTCCACCTTATGATGTTCCCTCATGACAGGAATATTGTAACAGTGGACCAATTAACTTACCATGATCCACAGGGGTTGGCCACACTAGAAAACTCCATCACTACCATGGATACCTCCACTGACAACATTGCCATCCCTTTTGTGGTGGCAATAGGTCCCAGATTGTTCGTCGACACTTCCATGACAACTTTGTTTCCATCTTTACCTCCTCCACCAGCATCACGTGACACTGCAGATTTGTGCATGCTTTCATCCAACAATGTTCCACCAAAACCCCAACCACAGCCGCAAACCCAAGCATATCCGTAGCCTCAAATGCAATCACCAGGGAATTATTGGGGCTCTCTCCTAGTCCATAAGATTCCTTTCCTTTTCCCACTATCCAACATTGTGAGAAAGCTAGTGACGGCTACTTTAAACCTATGAAACTTTACGTTGGTGATTCTTGTATGGTATCTCAAACCACGTGCCCATCCTGCGATTCCCCAGGTTGTGTTGACTCTCATGCAACCCATTGCAGTCGAGTCACACCCCCCTCTTGGCCCACAAAACCCCCTTCTGCACCTGCATCAGCCCCACTTCCTCCAAAAAGGACTCGAGGAAAAATAATAAATAGTCGTCAAACCACAACCAACTCCACCTTGCGTCGTGTGCAATGTACAGGGTCACGCAACCCAAAATCATCCAGAAATATGCATCCTTTGTACACACCTAAATTCCATGTATACAATAGAGAATATTTCGGTAGTCGTCATCCCTACTCAGCCAACTGTAAAATCCAAGTCTTCGAGGATGAACCATGCATCCGCACTTTGCATATTGTATGGACATTATTCTCACCATTGTCAAGACTTGGCTTAGTATCAAACCTCCATTAGGAATCTTTGGAAACATTCCCTTGAATCCAAAATCGATGTCATTGAGGAGATCCACCTGTTATCCAACTTTTTGTACCATAAGTTGAGTTACCTGAGGAGCTGCCGGTTGAAAGACTTGTTCAAAGTCTGATTCTAGTGTATCAGTTGATCTGTCTGCTTGTCTAGCCAATATTGGCTAGTCACTCTTTTATTTGAATAATTTTGACCATGGCCCCGCGGGGTTTGTAATAAAATGTGCTAGTAGGATATTTTTGAGTTGTTCGGTCTCCTGAGACATAGAATCTCAAATAGGGTATTCTGGGGAGTTTTTTGCCCCTGACAATTATGCTTTGCCTTCAGCCAAGTATAATTGACGAGGTTTTCTCCCACTTCCTCCAAAGCTGGAATGCCTGATGTTGAATTCTGGGCCTTGGGGGGTTATTAGAGCCCAACTGAGTGTTATAAGCCTGCTAGACATTATTTAGATAGATCATGGTCATGTCCTAAGTTATCTGGACACATAAAAAAATTTCAAAAAAAACTTTTTCGAACAGTGAAATTTTTTTTTTTAAATTTTTAAATTTTTAAATTTTTAATTACTTTTCCTAAGTTTTTTGGGTTAATTTTTCCATAAATTAAATGGAAAAAACCCATTCGTGATTCGGACTCAGAATTCAGTGATTGAAGGCTCTAACCTTAAGCCAAAAATCATTCTTGATCAGCCAGCCAGTTAGAGCCAACTTTCAGATCAGCAATCGGACACATAATGCCTTTTTACTCAAAAAAGTCAGTTTTGAGTAAAAAAATGATTTTTATTAAAAAAAATGATTATTTTGGAGAAAACTAAAACTCTCCAAATTAATCCAAATTCAGTAAAATAAAAGGCTAAATGACATCTCATGGAGCACTTATGATGATTGGATTTATCATAACTCAGCTTCAGTCATCATTAAGAGAGCAATTAATTTATTATCAGTTAGCAGACATGTCATCTCCAGCTAAAGATGAGATGGAGAGCACTCATTGGTCCGGTGATTTGATCGAGGTGAAGACTAAAGCTTGCACCATCAATGGGCTTACCAAACCTAACGGAGGCTACATCCATACCTAAGGATGAGCTTACCTACATCACACATGTGGCTTCATCCTTGGCTTGTTTTCAGTGCACAAGTTTGAAGTGGGGGCGCCTTGCCTGGGTGGAGGCCTCCCCTCACTCCCGATTCTCCTGTTTAGGTCTGAGCTCTTTGTTAGGTGGCTAAGCTGGTTAGGGTTGGTTTTTTGGTTTTATGTTTGTAGCACTCTCTCATTTGTTAAATAGAGGCTCTTTCAGCTCTATTGGGGAGGAGAGTTTGGCATAGAAATTCTGTTGGATTTTGTAAGCTTCTTTTGTTAATAAAATATTGAGACTTTGGAGGTCACTTGATGGGATTTTGGCATTGTGTCTTCATCCTATGTGAAGTAATATCTCTTTCACCCTACCCTTGTATTGCAATTTGATTATTATGTTTATTGAAGACTAATAATCTAGTACTTAGGCTTCTAATCAAATCTGCATTGAGTGTTTGTGTCTTCGGGGATTGCATCTAGCAGGAGCTTTCGAAATCTAATACCTTCACCATACAAGTGTTCCATTATTAATATTTTTGTTTGCAGGGTTGCAAGCAGTTCCGGATCTTTCTTGCCTTCTCCAAACAAACTTCAAAAAATTCTACTGGTTACTTTGATTGCTACAAGTGGATCTCTATTTTCAAGGTTTTATCTTACCTCTTTTCCACTTTTGTAGAAGTTATCAAGTCATTTAAATACTCTTTTTAATCTTGCTTGGCTTCTACTAAGTTAGATCTAGTATTTCTATCCTTAGATCTACTTTTTCAAAGCTAGATCCATCTTTCTAAAGGTCCATTTTTAAAGATCTAGTTTCATTTCCTTTTTAAATCCATCTTTCCTTTTGCCTTGGAAAATGTGCACGAGTTTTCTCGAAAAACATGCAAATTTTCCAACTTTTGGGCTTGCTGGTTTTTTTTATTTTTCATTAATTCTAAATTCTAAAAATTAATTAAAAAATCAGAAATTTTTCGAAAATTTTCAAAAATTTATTTTTTTTTAATTTTTTTACCTTTTCTCGAAAAGCGTGCCATTTCAAGCTCGCTGTTTTTGGGGCTGATTTTTGAATTTTTTCTGTTAATTCTAAATTCTGGAAATTCATTAAAAATCAGAAAATTTTCAAAATTTTTCATTTTTTTTTGGACTTTTTCTTAAAAAACATGCAATTTTGTACTTGCTGTTTTTTTTTACTGATTTTCTACAATTTTATGCTATTTTCCAGATTCTGGAAATTAGCCTAAAATGTTAAAAAATCTTTAATTTTAAATTCTCAAAACATCCCAAGTCGTTTCGCCAAAAATCGTGCATTTTACATAAAAAACGATGAGCTTGCCTGATCCTTTCCAAGTTTTGATTTTGGGTCTCATTCCATTGTTTTGATCTCCTGTTTCATCTCATAAGGCACTTGTCTTCTCATCCACTTAATCTTTTCAAATCACAGGTTAAATTTGGTTTTCTAACACTCTCACTAGTCCTTGTTTAGAGCTCTTATCCACAGGTGAACCAAAAGCAAAACCAAACAAGAAAGAGCAAGCAGAACTAGACCCAAAGACAAGGATCCAAAGCCAAAAAAAGAAGTCATTCTCCTTTGTACAAATTCATAGGAGTTTTTCATTTTTACTTAAGTTGCTTCTCAAAGTCCTGACAAGGATTAAGTTCCAAAGGCATTTGTACTTCATTAATAAAACAAGGCTAAGTGGGATAGGGCCTCCCATACTTGGTTTTTCTTCCCCATTTGGGGAAGAGTGTTTTTTGTTCTTAGCTTAGATTTATTTCAAGTACTTAGAGTAGTTTCATTTTTTTTGCAAAGTAGATACTAATTGTTAGATTAGCCCATTTTGTTTTGTTAACTTGGTTGATTACTTCATATTTTAAGTTTTTGTATCTTTCATAAGTAGTTCAACTGTTTAAAGTAGAAATCTCTTGAATCTCACTTTGTAGATCAAGAGTGCTCTCTATCGGAGAGTTGTCTTTTCATTGTTTAATAAGTTAATCAATTAATATTGAAAGTCTCTTGAACTTGCCGTAATCCAAGTCAAGAGCACTCTCTATCGGAGAGCATTCCCACTGCATATCCTTGCATCAAGCATATAGATTAGCTAAGTCTCTTGAATCATTGTCATAAGAAGAGGTCAAGAGCGCTCTCTGTTGGAGAGTTTTAATTAATTAACTTAATAAAATTTGTAACTCACATCCCTTTAATTAAGTAACCCCATTCCCTCCTTGCTGGAGTATTCTTTGACCGATCTTCGATCAAAATACCCAAAAACGGCATTGGATCTCTAAACCCCACAAGAGGAACTTAACTAAAACTTTTCCCCATAACCAACGCACCGGCATTGTTCGATAAATACCGAGGCATGTGGGAAAATTGCAAGTGTGGGCGCCAGGCTACCTAATCTGGGCACTGGTAGTTAAGTTATTGAACACTTACCTTTGACCCCAGACAGGTCCGTCATGCCTTCGAACGGAGCCACTAAAGGTATTAGAGGTTAGGACATCCAGCCACCATAAGTGAAGATCACAAACAAAAAACTCTTAAAACTTACCAAGAGCACTTGCAAAACCTAACATTCATTGGCATCTTTTGGGATTCACATATTTACACTCAAAGCATCTCTGATAAGTTGACTCCATAGGCACTGGTCCCATCTTTTAGCATTGTTGATAATCTGGGCCATTTGTCCATCGAATGTTTGATTATAAATCATATCTATGAATGCTTTATCTATTTCGTGAAGCTCTCAAATATTTGTCTATGTTTCAATTACAGTGATAGAAACGTGGATTGCTTTGTCTTGTGTTAAATTCATCACAGTAATCATCTTAAATCACAATAACTCCTAAGCAACACCCATCCACATCCGAAACATCTAAAAATTAACTTAAACATTGAGCCATAGAAAACTCTTTGTTAGGGACTACCCCCCTTGGCTTCGTTAGGAGTTAGCCTAAATGAAGGAGCTAGGAGTAGGTGACAGTACCTAGCTCTATGCTTTCCCCCAAGGTCACACCTCTCCCACTTTCTCAAGTGAGGAGATAGCTTTCAGAATATTTCTACTGCTGGTGTGCAATCGACGGACAACACCACCCTTTTGTTTCTTCCTCGACCACCACAACTATCTACATGATATCTAACTCCAGTAGTCCTTCTATTGCCTCGAACATGGAAGATAAACCTAATCTATCCTGATGCCACTCTCGTGATGATGGAAAGACTCGTAGAACCACCACCAGTTTTACCCCTTTCCCCTTGTCCCATGATGTAGAGTCGGGTCTTACTATCGAGTTCTGAACTCTTACCCCACATATTGCGCAACAACTACAGAGTCTCCAAGGAAAGGTCAATTTCCTTCGCCAAAGGTCCTATGCCTGAGTCGCATAGCTTGCAACACTTGGGGCATAGTTTTTATTTCTTGTTTTGCATCATTTTTACCATGATTCGGTGACCCCCTCCATCATTTGTTCTGCATCTAGTCACAGTGAGTCCATTATAGAACTCTGTCACATCATTTTCATGTGAGCAGGTTGATATAATCCCTGTTGGTAGCCCACTGAAGGGTGCGTTCCCACGTCCGCACATGCACAGAGTATGTTACACGTATGATCTAACTACCAGTATGCTAGTATACTGTCAGGTCCCAAGACCTACCCTAGAGGTCAAGGCCTCTCCATATCTCCTTGGTATTCCATGACCAAGCATGGATCATCCTCTACAAGGATAGGAAGCTTCCACCATTGTGCAAAAATCTTTTGAGTCGAGAAACAACCTTCTAGACTACCTCCCTCCCTCCTTTATTTTTTCTATTTCCCAGAGTCACTTCAATTTGTGTACCACCATGTGAATCACACATTGTACGTTGAGCTAGCTCCATACCCATAAGACTCCATCTAGTCTTGTTTTTCCCTAGGCACCACTGCACTAGGGGAAACGTCACTAGCTACTAGTTAGAGTCATCCATATTCCATTTAATACATCGTTCGCACCACCAGGTTCATTTTTTTTCCTCTATCTTTTGACAAGACCTGTGTCTCATGCTCTCACTATGATTTTCCATACCATTTCCTAGAGGTCACCTCGATTGGCATGCCATCGCACGAATCCCCCTTTGTATGTATTGGCATGTTCATGAACCATCCTCTCCATCCATACTACACAACTGACCATATTTCAACTGCCATCCATCGTCCCACAAGAAGGCAGCATTAGTGTTCTACATTTTTGTTCATCAGCCATATATCGAACACTTCCCCCCTGCTTGATTAACCATTACGAAGTTTCTGTTAAGCTCTTTTCTGATTCCTAAAAGAATGAAAAGATCGATTAGTGCCCTTGCTTCCTTTCTCTCTCATTAAAGTATTTGAAAGGTTGTCTACATAGTCTCATTTATCTCCTTTTGTGGACTGTGCAACCTACCATAAGAAAAAGACCACCTCGACAAACTCAAGACCAGAACGTTTCCCTTTGCATCCTTTTTGCTTTCTCGGGCATTGGGACTTAAATTTACAAAAAATCTCATTATGGGTTGTCTTTAAGCTCTTTTCCAGCCTTCTCATCGAGAAAATATCATCGAGCAAACTTGGTTTCATTCATGCTCGTAAAAGTATTTGAATGACCGTCCAATCAGTATAGGTTTAACATTTTCCAACCTGATTGGACTACCAATGGTAAAGAATTCACCCATCCCCTAACAAGGATGGGCAAGCTCTCCTATGTATACTTTTATCCTTTTTCAGGCACAAGAGACCATCAACGAAAAATATACCCCACTGGATTCTTCTTCATGTTTTCAGACTCTCTAAAATGAAAGCACCATCTAGAATTTACTCTCGTGGGATTGCTAAAAATCCATGATATTATGTCATAACGGTGTCTTGAGGTGCCACCCCATATATTACAGTTTGGTAACATCCCCCCATCGAGTCGCCTTTGTTCATAGTATTTTGTGATGAGTCTTCCTTGGATCCCCTGGATATCAAAAAGTCTAATCTACCTCCCCCCCAAGTATTTCTCATCTGTAGTCCCAGTCCCAGTATAGTAGCTATGATTCCTCTCCCATAGGTATGTTTCATTTGCTGCTAGGTCAGCCCTGTCATCATTACTATGAACAAAGGAAGTTTGAATCTCCCATTATTCCTTGCCCCTGTTCCCCCACTCAGTGTTTCAATCCCTCGATTGTCCTACCTCTTTGGTTCTTCCCCTCGTTCTTCTAATCAAGGAAACGTCATTTCCTTGGTTAGTTGTAGGTCTCCCCCTGTCAACGACAACAAATCTATTCTAGAGGATAGACCTACAAGCCCCTATATCCCAGTTTCATTAACCTTATTGATGAGCTCCTTGGACTACTTGAGAGGATTCCTTAGTGCCTCTCGGGATGGTTGCATCTTATGTGCTTGAATTTAGCTACATCATTGCACCGTTGATATTCATACAGGGTATTGGTCCGTGTAGTACTTGGTCAAGGACCTCAGTTGTCACTTGACTCTAGCACATTGGTGAGTCTATTAAGGGACCCCGATAAGTTCATATCCCTTGTCATTTTTGGGTTACATTCAAAATAGTGTTCAGAAGCCTTGAGAGCAGTTATTCTATATATTTTCATGATTGATGTGGTATATTGAACCATAGAGACTCTGACTCTCCATTAGTAAGTCCCTATAGCTACGTACACTTCCAGAACCAGCACGTCATTAGTTGTGAATATATCGCCTTCCACGAGAATGCCATGGGTCCTATGTATCAATTCTTCAGATCGGTATTGTATTCATCCTCTCATTGAGGCTACCATTATGTAAAAACAGTTGTATATAATCGGATGTTGTATTTTGGAGCCTTAATCCCACTATTGATTCTTTTGACATTGTTACGAGCATGGGTATGCCCACCTTGTCCATATACATGTCACATATTCTTTGTATCTCACCCATTGATGGGAACCAACATTAATACAAAACCAAAAGCCACTGTGTCATGAACAAGGAAGCACCACTTCTTCACAGGTCTCTCCACTATCCCCAAGTTCCTATGATTTACGTCATCCATAGGATGAGATCCTGCCCTCACACATCAGGGGGCAATCTGTTAACACAAAAAAATGCTCAACCAACTCTACACACCCTACACCACATACAGACATCTATTTCCTAACCTTTTCCCCTCGCTTTTCCACACCCATTTTTTAGCCTTATTATCTCTAAAAAATCTCAAAACTATTAAAAGGGGTCTAAAAACCCACAAAAGAGCTAAAAATATCATGGAGGGGCTACAAACCCCAAAAGAGCTAAAAAGCTCACAAAGGGGCTTAAAACCCCAAAAGAGCTAAAAAAACAACAAAAAGGGGCTTAAAATCGTAAGTAGGGCCTAAAACCCTAATTAGGTTCCAAAACCCTAAATGAGAGAAAAGGATAGGAAAAACTATAAATAAAGGGTGAAGGTCCCCATCACAACATGACATATTCCTTCCACCGTTATTATACTTGCATGGGTACTTTGAGAAAACATCACTCTCAAGCTACTCATCTGAAGTCACCAAACATTCCATTTTCCCCACTTTCTCCCCATTTTGTGTGTTGAGTTAACCTCCATACTACCAAACCTGTGGAGAAGCGATACTATTCTGAATGAGGGCACAGAAGGTATAACAGTCTCATTGTTATTTTTTTAGTTTATAGATTGTTTGTATTTGTTTATTTGTGTTGCTAATAGTTCGTTTTGCAACTATCTCTTCCATTCCGAACTCTACCCTTTCATCCCTTTGACGGAAGGGAGGTGCATTAGCACATAGCTAGGGTTTTTCCTTGGCTACAACTCCAAACCAGGGTTTATATGGTTTTGAATGAAAACTATGGTTTATGGTGCAAAATAGAGTTACTAGGATTGGCGATAAGGTTTTTAAGCTAGGATTGGAAATGGGTATTAGTCTATGATTAACACTCCTTAACTACATGGCTCTAGTGGAGAAACAAATTATTGGATTCAAGGAGATAATTATCAGATTCAAGGAGATGTCCTTATAGGACCAACTTCAACATTTAAGGGGAATGCAATAGACATATCCAAGATAGAGTTCTATATAATGGTCTTGGGATATATGACATGTGTCATGTAAGTATGAATATATTACAACAAATCCATGATGAAGCTCAAGTGCAATTTATCTAGTTGTAGAATTCTATTCAATTTATCAATCTATCAAGTGCTCAATCTATCAAGATGTAAATAATCAATGAGACCATGAAACCAAAATACCTAACTACCACATAACTGACTACCTACCTGTGGTCATTCGACTAGACCACTGGGATCACTTCTAATAGAAATGGTATCCTCTATCCTCTTGTGCTCGGAGTAAGGCAACAATTATCGTGAGTTTGATGAGTTATTTCTTTGGATTGTTTGTAGCTAGAGGTTTGTTCCAATAACTAAGTCTTTATAATGTTATAAAATTTGACCTGGTCTATAATATTCAAATACATAACCCTTTTTCTTTCGTGTGTGGGAAACCTGTGTCAAATATTATCCTTTGATAACCATCGACCTAATTGGGAAATCATTTCCCTCAGAGTCACTTAATGAGACAATGAGGATCTGCTTCCCATCCAAGCAACATGCCTGCCAGTAGTCAGTGTGTCATTCATTGCCTCTCCAGGAAACCACTGGGTATATGTGCCTTGCATAAAATAAACTATAGACCTAGGAGTAGGCTAACTAAACAGAACTAGTTGTCAAAACATTTTAAAGTTATCATCATAATAGTCGAACCTGGTTGTATGAGATATGAAATGTGGTCATAGTCATGTGAAATAATCGACTGGACCTCCTCCAACTAGGATAATTATGCAATTATTTGTTGACCAATGGGCAGTGATACATGATCCTAGCTGTCAAGGCAATCCATGGATTCACAGTTGTCCTATTCACCACTGTTACATGGATAATAAAAACAAGAGAGTTTCCTTTTCCACATTTCCACTATAGCATTGTTTGATGTTCTAACTAAATGGAATGCACAATTTCCTTGGACGGTGTTGTAGACTTGCACTCATATAGGCATGATCGATCTACATCGACCACCTCCCAAACATATCTATGTACATACGTTTTTTGAGATGATTGGTCTTATTGCCTTCTAGATCTCTACCCCATCACTGAAGAACACCATGCAACAATGGAATTTGCATCTAAGATGAGCGAAATAGTTGTGAATTTCATCTCTTGCCTACATAATGAAGTCTTGATGCATGCACCTACTCCATCATGTTCCCCTTTTTCATGTCCGGTCTCAAAATAGTTCCAAATATGTGGCATTTTGTGCCTCTTGTGGAGAATGCACAACCATTGGAAGACACAAGAATTTTTGAATTTCCCCACACAACCATCAAACCAAATCCAATGTTGTTCCATCTATATATTGTTATCCTCCAGGTGATTGTAGAACAATTGAAAGTTGTGTTGTACAAAATACAATTCATGACACCTGTCATCACTTATCTAAAAGTGATACTCCTTCAATATAACACTTTTCTATTCAGTACTATATGTCCCATGTCTATAGATGATATGGCCCATTATGATGACCTGGTATGAGTGATAATATTGACTTTGAATCTCGTTTTGTGCTTGAAGAGTTTAGTTTTCCGCAAAATCGACCACTGTGTTGCAGCTGCAGCTTTTCTCCCAAATTTTTTAAAATTTTGGACCCTCCTTTTAATTTTATCTTTCCTGGGAGTGTTTAATATTCCTGAACTCTGTCTTTCCTTTGTTATGAATTTGAATTCTCTTGAGTTTGATTTGAGTTCGATTGTTTATCACTTTCAGAGGTTGAATGATATAAAACTGCAAATGCTTTTGACTGTGGAACTTAACATTTTTATTTTTTCGATGGTTTGGTTTTGTCGCTGTTGGCGGCTAGTTGAACTTTGAGTCAGGGTTTTTGATCTATATGACATCGCTGTTTTGGAAATGAGACAAAATTTTTAGACCGCTGCACAACCTTATGATTTTTCTTGATCGCTATCAGAAGTCTATTGATGAGTGATTCGGGGCACTAGCCCTCTTTGCAGCCCGCCGTTTCGGAAAAAAAATAATGAGTGACCCGATGTGAGGTTGTGTTTTTTTTCCATTGATGCATGTTTATATTTTGCTTTATTTTTACTGTCAGCGTTTTTTGTTTTCGCTGTCGGAACTATTTTGTATAGTGCATCGGAGCCGTAGTTCCCTACAAAGCCGTTGTTGCGGAAGCTAGACGTTGAATGTTCCGACGGTTAGCTCTTTTCTTTTTCGATGCCAAGGTTTTGAATTTGTGATATTTTTCTTTTCGCTCTCGAAATGGTTTATAATTTTAATCATAAGCCATAGTCCTTATGTCGTCCACCATTGTGGCTCCTCAGTAGACTAACCATCTGCCATATAAATTTTCCTTTCACCGATGTTTTATGTAGACTGCGGAACTTGCAGTCTGATGGTCTTCCACCGTTGCAGCTATGAATAGGAGTTTTCTTCCATAGTCCTTAGTTCTTTCGCTCGCCGATATGTTTAATTTTCCGTGGAGCCCGTAGTCTTTCTGTCTCCCGCCGTTGCGTTTCCTTGACGAACTAATCCTCCGATCCGTAGTTTTCTGCTCGTCGAGGAGAGTTCGTGTTTTCGCCTGCTGCTTAGTATTTCCTTTCCTTTCTTGTGTGCTTCCACTCTATTTTTCAATGGAGGTTACTATGTAATTTTTGGTGTTTTCTTCGGAGGATATTGAATGGGTCCAGATGCGGCCTGGTTTGAGATAGGGAGCCTATTTTATCGGTCTTTTATTTTTTGTGGATTTAGCAGATTCCAGGCCCAGCTATCAGGATTTTCTTTGCATTATCATGCATCAACATTGTTTTGAATTCATTTTATAGGATGCATATATTGATACAGTTCATGTTACTTTAATAAACCCTAAATTGTCTAAAATCTGTTATTTTCATGACAGAACGATTACTGCGAGTAAGATGTGTTTAAAATACAAAGTAGAAGGGAGGCAACAAGGAAGGAAGTGGTTGATGAACGAAGAAGCAGAAGCAGAGAAAAGAATAAGAAAGTCAGGTCTAAGCTCTACTGGATCTAGTAAGAGACCAATGAATTACTGAGCAAAATAAATAGAGGCAGAATCCTAGGCTTGGAAAAGTTAGACAGTTACCAAGCTGGTCCTTTTTCCATAAAAATGCTCTTAATTCATAAATCTGAAATGTAACGTATTGCATAAATCATGAGCACTCACAAAGGACAAAATTGTGAGATTAAATGGTTGGGGGAGCCCAAAGGTCACCTGGTGGGGCAACCCAAAGGTTTTGTTGTTTTTGTATAAATGTAGGAAAGTTAGAGGGAATAAGGACTTTTTCCTAGTTAGATTGGTGAAGACATATTGTAAGAAGAACTATTTTCTTTTGCAATAGATAATTACAATTTTCCTATTGGAGAAAGCTTGGTGGAATTTTCAAATGTTGTGCTATGGATTTTTTAAAGAGGAAATATTTCATTTTCAACTTTGTGTCCATTAACTGTGAGATCGTTCTAACTCTTTGAACCTATGTTCTTGTATGAATGTTCTCTCGTTTATTTTATGAAAATTTCCACTATGAGTAATGAATGTTGTTCATAAACAATTGGCTATCTGGTTGTTCAAATATATTTAAATCTTCATGTGTTTTGAAAGAAGTATCATCTATCTATGATTTTTCATAATGCATGTACAAAATACATTACTCATCAATGAATGATAATCTTGCTCCCTAGGGATAGGTTGGTATTTAGTTTTAATTTCTTGCTCTGTGTGATTCAGATGCGAGAGAGTTTAAGACGAGAGGTAAGAACTTGCGCATCACATTGTGACTGCTCCTCATATTCTACATCAATATGCATGTTAAATAGGCACTTGCATATCATACTTTAAGTCAAAAAATACAAAAATATATACAGTGGACCGGGCTGCAACCGGTAAAACCTTTTATTTTTGTTTCTTGACCTACGGTGGCCGGACCACAAACCAGATGAATTCCCTACACCAAACAGTCACGGGCTAGTTGGGAACGTTGACTAGGGAGAATCTCTTGCTGTTGTTTCCTGCAAATTTCCATGCCTCAACAGTTTCTGGCACTAGAAGGAGGGCCGCCAGTGCATGGCTGGCCGAGGAAACCCGTTTCCTCGAAATTACTCCACCAATGATAGTTCTAAAATCAGTTTGTTTCCCAATTCAACTCTTGAAGAGAAGTGGAAGGAACACTTGTATTCTGTTGATAACGAAGTTGTTAATGATCTGAGAAGACATACCAGGGCTTATGTGAAGAAGATTGGAGGATTACTGATTATCCCTGACTTACCTAGAAGAAAATACAAGAAGAAAGACCGTCCTGTATTGGAAGACCCAGTGTTGGTTGGAGATTTGGAAGAACTTGTAGAACCAGACTTGCAGGAAGTTGTTCAGCCTTTGAATCAAGTGGGCCCAAAGACCCCTTACTGTTCACCTGTTCATAATCCTATTCATTCACCACCTCACTCTCCACCCAAACTCATGGTAGGGGTAAACGCAAATCAGCCACCCAACCCACCAAATCCACCACCTGCCTGGAGAGCCAAATCACCTTTAAACCTGACACCTCCGTTACATGATTTACCTCAACCCTTTGAAAAGATGCTGCCCAAATTCGACCCAAGTGAAAAGATACTAGTAGATGACCACTTGCAAAGTTTCTATTTGGCAATTAAAGGGTTAAGGGCTGGGGAATATGAGGATGTGGTTTGCAGACTTTTCCCGCACACCCTTAAAGGAGCAGCAGCCTCATGGTATTTTGGTCTACCTGCAAACTCAATCCCAGACTGGGATACTTTTGAAGGAATATTCAGAAATACATATGCAGCCCAGAAAACCCATGCTGCACTGATGAAAGGTTTATATGCTTTGAAGAAAGAAAGAAAAGAAAAGGTGCATAGTTTTACACAAAGGTTTGCTGCTTATCTTAAGAATTTTTCTGTAGCTGATAAGCTTGTTGATAAAGTTTTGATTGAATATTGTACTTCAGCTTTAGGGCCTAATTTGGCCATGTTCTCCAAAATGAAAGCCAAGCCTACATTGTCAAAAACTTATGAAGAAGATGAAACAGAGAGCGTAGAAGATAATTCTGAGCCTAAGGAGGAGCAGTCACGTGACCTTGTAGGAATGTTGAGAATGATGCAGAAACTATCTAACAGGGTGATATATTTGGAAAAAGAGAAGGAGGTTCAAAAAGCATATAAGCCTTACTATGAAAGGAGAGGAGACAACAATCAATCTAAACCTCCTGCACATAGTCCTACATCAATGAACTTAACGGAGGTAGGTATGGATAACTTCTGAACCTTTCACCAGCAGCCCCATTCTAAAAAAAATTGTCCTCAATGGATAAATTCAATGATACTAGTAATGAATCAGCTGTTGGACTCCAAATTGATTGAGGACAGTGATGAAGAGGAAAAGGGTAATAAGACCATAGAAAAACAAGAAAATGATGCCATGTTTTTATGGGATTGTGTCTCGTTGTTTGATACCAAAGAGGAAAGTGATCTGAAACATGAGGATATATTGGAAACAACTGTGACAATAAGAAGCCAGGACTTGGTGAATAAAGAAAATTCAATACTCCCAAAGATCAATAAATTGCAAGAGAATGTAAAGAAATCACAGAAGAACAACATAGATGATAAAATTCCTGAACCTACTATTAGCAGTCAAGACTCGAAACAAGTCAACACGCCTGCTAAGCCTGTTGAAGACAAAGTGGGTAATGTCAAGGAAGCAGCTGAAGTACTAGAGGAAGAACTTCCCACCAACAACCAACCTGTAGAAGAGACTGTTGAAGCAAGTGTGGGAGGTAAGACTAGGTTTAAAACCCCACCATTCCTTCTGACTTTGGAGATTTTAAACCATAATGTGCACAATTGTTTGGTAGACTCAGGATCATCAGTAAATTTTATGCCACTTGCAATCTGCAAAATTATTAATGGGCAGCATAAACCTACTACCTAGGAGGTTAGGAAATTAGACAGGACCAATGTGAAAGTAGTCAGGGAAATGGAGGATGTCCTAATTCAATTGTCTGCAAATAAAAAGATATGTTAGTACATTGATATTGTAGTAGAAGACATACCTAATGGCTATGGAGTGATTTTGAATCGAGACTGGTTAGCAAGACTTAGTGAGTATTTTGCTTCAGATTGGTCACACTTGTGGTTGCCTCAGAAGGGAAGTCCAAACCAGATTAAAATATTAAGAGAGCCTCACATGAAGCACAATGTCACTCAATTGGATAAAAAAAATGAATCAGTGAATTCTATATTGGGAAATTATCTAATTGAACTTGAACCAGAAAACTTTGCATCAGAAGAAGCCAGCAACATATCTGACACCTAGCCCGATCTCCTTCGGTTTGCACGAGCTGATGAAATGGATTGTAAAATAGTAGTTTCATTTTCAGATTTAGTTTTTTCAAGACTAGTAGATGTAGTTTTTGATAATGGGTAGGTCTTTCTCATTTTGTATCCAATCCTAGCCCCTTAACTTACAAGTTGTCAAATTTATAGGGGTGGGCAGAGGACTAACCAGTTAGTGGTTTAGTTCTCAAATTTTATTTTCTTGATTTTTATGATTATCTTGTACATAAATAAATTGATTTGGTTGTTTATTTTTTGTTTACTTTATTTCAGTTTGCTTTTAGTTAAATTTTGTTTGATTTCAATAAAAAGAAGCAAGATTTTGGTTGCATGGAGAGCATTAGAATTCTGGACTAACTAAAATCCTTGATTATAAGATTATGTATTATGGTTTTATCTGATAGAATTTCTTCTAGTTTAATAGTTTTCCTAAATGGCTATGAACACATTGAATTCTTACTTAATCCTTGTAAAATAACTCAGGATCAAAAGGTATAGAATACTATTTCGAGGCTCCATCCATCTCACATTTAAAAATGTTGTAGGGGGTGACAGCAAAAGACCCATGGAAAGGAAGCAAGGTAAACAATATATTATATATAAATAATCCCATGCCAAGAATTTGAAGCCAAAAGGAAAGTAAGAGTCAGAAAAATCCTAAAGAAAGCAATATGTATCAAAACAAAGTACTGAACCATATGACTACAAATTTGCCAAAATTTCTTCTCCGTCCGTGACCTAAAAATTAAATACATCTCTCACACAAAAGGACAATGGATAGAGGAGCCTGAATAAAAAGATTTAGAAAGAAAGGCATGAGGAGGACTCAAAAAGACAAAAAGTCCAAAAGCACAAAAAAAAGGTGCAAAATGGCATGGGAATGAGGAACAAATGAATATTTCTGTTACCATATGTTATGATCCTGTGGTGTCCAAGCTGGAAGCTACCTGAAGACAAAGGTAAAAATGAAACTCATATTCCTGGCCTTGAAAGAGTTATCTTGACTTTGAAATCTTGGTTTCCATTTTCCTAAATTGGACTATCATCAATGATTAAAAGTACATTATTTGCCATTTGGGAAATCCATACATCTAGAATAATTCAACATGTTGGTTTTATTGTTAAACAGTCTGTTACTTAAGGAAGAAATTGCCCAGAGATCTAGGTTCACTAGGTAGTCGCCAATTGTTGCAGCTGCAACTTTTCTCCCAAATTTTTAAAAATTTTGGACCCTCCTTTTAATTTTATCTTGCCTGGGAGTGTTTAAGATTCCTGAACTCTGTCTTTCCTCTATTACGAACTTGAATTCTCTTGAGTTTTATTTGAGTTCGATTGTTTATCACTTTCGGAGGTTGAATGATATAAAACTGCAAATGCTTTTGACTGTGGAACTTAACATTTTTATTTTTTTTATGGTTTGGTTTTGTCGCTGTCAGCGGCTGGTTGAACTTTGAGTCAAGGTTTTTGATCTGTATGACATCGGTGTTTTGGAAATCAGACAAAATTTTTAGACCCCTACACAACCTTATGATTTTTCTTTATTGCTATCAGAAGTCTATTGATGAGTGATTCGGGGCACTAGTCCTCTTTGCAGCCCGCCATTTCGGAAAACAAATGATGAGTGACCCGATGTGAGGTTGTGTTTTTTTTTCGTCGATGCATGTTTAGATTTTGCTTTATTTTACTATCGGCATTTTTTTTTTCGCTGTCGGAACTATTTTGTACAGTGCATCGGAGCCGTAGTTCCGTACAGAGCCGCCGTTGCGGAAGCTAGATGCTGAATGTTCCGACAATTAGCTCTTTTCTTTTTCGATGCCAAGGTTTTGACTTTGCGATATTTTTCTTTTCTCTCTCAGAACGGTTTATAACTTTAATCAGAATCCATAGTCCTTATGTCATCCGCCGTTGCGGCTCCTCAGCAGACTAACCATCCACCATATAAATTTTCCTTTCGCCGATGTTTTATGTTGACCGCGAAACTCGCAGTCTGATGGTCTTCTGCCGTTGTGGCTATGAATAGGACTTTTCTTCTGTAGTCCTTAGTTCTTCCGCCGTTGCGGCTATGAATAGGACTTTTCTTCTGTAGTCCTTAGTTCTTCCGCTCTTCGATATGTTTTATTTTCCGCGGAGCCCGTAGTCTTTCCATCTCCCGCCGTTGCGGTTCCTTGACGAACTAATCGTTCGATCCATGGTTTTCTGCCCGCCGAGGAGAGTTCGTGTTTTTGCTTGCTGCTTAGTATTTTCCCACCTTTCTTCTGTGCTTCCACTCTATTTTTCTATGGCGGTTACTATGTCATTTTTGGTGTTTTCTTCGGAGGATGTCGAATGGGTCCAGATGCGGCCTGGTTTGAGATAGGGAGCCTATTTTATTGGGCTTTTATTTTTTGTGGATTTAGCAGATTCTAGGCCTAGCTATTAGGATTTTCTTTGCATTATCATGCATTAACATTGTTTTGAATTCATTTTATAGGATGCATGTATTGATACAGTTCATGTTACTTTAATAAACCTTAAATGGTCTAAAATATGTTATTTTCATGACAGAACGATTACTGCGAGTAAGATGTGTTTAAAATACAAAGTAGAAGGGAGGCAACAAGGAAGGAAGTGGTTGATGAACGAAGAAGAAGAAGCAGAGAAAAGAAGAAGAAAGTCAGGTCTAAGCTCTACTGGATCTAGCAAGAGACCAACAAATTACTGAGCAAAATAAATAGAGGCAGAGGACCAGGCTTGGAAAAGTTCGGCAGTTACCAAGCTCGTCCTTTTTCCATAAAAATGCTCTTAATTCATAAATCTGAAATGTAACATATTGCATAAATCATGAGCACTCACAAAGGACAAAATTGTGAGATTAAACAGTTGGGGGAGCCCAAAGGTCACCCGGTGGGGCAACCCAAAGGTTTTTCTATTTTTGTATAAATGTAGGAAAGTTAGAGGGAATAAGGACTTTTTCCCAATTAGATTGGTGAAGACATATTGTAAGAAGAACTATTTCCTTTTGCAATAGATAATTACAATTTGCCTATTGGAGAAAGCTTGGTGGAATTTTCAAATGTTGTGCTATGGATTTGTTGAAGAGGAACTATTTTGTTTTCAACTTTGTGTTGCTTTAACTGTGAGATCGTTCTAATTCTTTGAACCTATGTTCTTGTATGAATGTTCTCTGGTTTATTTTATGAAAATTTCCACTATGAGTAATGAATGTTGTTCATAAACAATTGGCTATCTGGTTGTTCAAATATCTTTAAATGTTCATGTGTTTTGAAAGAAGTATCAGCTATCTGTGATTTTTCATAATGCATGTACAAAATACATTACTCATCAATGAATGATAATATTTCTCCCTAGGGATAGGTTAGGTAGTTAGTTTTAATTTCTTGCTGTGTGTGATTCAGATGCGAGAGAGTTTAAGACGAGAGGTAAGAACCTGCGCATCACATTGTGACAGCTCCTCGTATTCTACATCAATCTTCATGTTAAATAGGCACTTGCATATCATACTTTAAGTCAAAAAATACAAAAATATATATGGTGGACCGGGCCGCAACTGGTAAAACCTTTTATTTTTTCTTCTTGACCTACGGTGGCCGGACCACAAACCGGACGGATTCCCTACACCAAACAGTCACTGGCTAGTTGGGAACATTGACTGGGGAGAATCCCTTGCTATTGTTTCCTGCGAATTTCCAGGCCTCAACACACTGATAAAATATTTCCAATATGAAATGTATCTTTGCACATTCTAAACTGCTCATCTTTCCAACGAGCCACATGTACATGCTTTACATATTGTTGTGTATTTTTAAAGAATTCCTCCATATAGTTGCAAACCAGTACCCGGTAGATTAATAATAAATATTTACAGATCAATAAGTTGTTACATATAGGAAGGAGCAATACATGAAGAAAAACATACTATTCAGGAACTCGTTACTAACATAAGAGGTGACCAATTGTATTTTTTTTCTTTCATTCCCTCCACCAATATCATACATGACATATTTGAATGACTGGAAGCTCACTTCATGTCTCCCAAGTTCATGCTCATCGGTGACATGTATGCATTTGTCCAAAAATGCCATTCCACCACACCTTGGGCATGTCCCATCTATGCAAAGAATTTGATAAAATGTGCAACCTTATGTCCTTCTACACAAAATGCTATGGATAAAGTCTCTAGATGAAGTCAGTGGCAATGTAGTTGAGCATTCCTGCATAAGAGTGTTATGCAATGCATGCAATATATGTATATATGTGTCATAATAAAACCGCGCTCATTGTGATATCGACAACAACATGTGTTACAAGTTGTGTTTATTTTAACATACCATGGTTTGAATTTCTAGAAGGATATTTGGCCCAATTTAAGTTCATTATGTTCATTCCTAAATCTCTCATATAATTATGTTTGTGTCATGTCAAGAGCATGTTTAATGTGGGGCTCATGATCCCTTGAACCCTTCTCAATTTTAGTACATCTTTTTGGTTGGATGAAGGTCTAGTATTGTCATGACAAAACTCTTGCAGTAGTCCCTTTACTGCATCAATGAGCTTCATATCGGAGCATGGAAACCCACCAATGAAGGACCAGACATCTATTTGAATAGAGATAAGTTGTTTTCTTCTAGAAAAATACGTACGTAGTGCTTTGATATCCAATCCTACAAGTTTGTATGTAGGCTTAAGAAGTCGAAGGTCCTTGGATCTTTTGTTCACGATTGATTGTGACAACACATGACAAGCTGCATTGTGATCCTTTGAATGCAATTTCTTTCCAATAGTACTAAATGCATCTACTAAAATTTTCACAACATGAGAAATTGGTTCAGAACTATTTATCATCTTTATCCTTAAGTTTTTCCTAATAATAGTCATAGACCTATATTTTAACAACGATATAAATAATCTACATTTATCTCCATCACATTTAGAATCAAAATAGTTGACAAGTATATGTTGAAATTGATATGCAATACTATGTTTAGACAACGTACCTTCAAGAGAACCAATCACACCGTCATCGATCGGTATACCTTTTGGATTTATTCGGTGTGAAGTTGCTAATGGAGGTAGGGAGGTTCGAACTGCACCCTGTACCATATCAGGTTGGTCTGATGTTTCAACATGAGCTTCAAGTCATTCTGTCTCTTCCTATCGGTCGGACAATGGAAATTGGAAATCCTCCTGGGTGGTTTGAACAACATTGTATTCTTCGAGCATGCGTTTGACATTCAACGTCTCTCTAACATCGTCACTTGTATACTGACATCCAATTAAATATGAAAAGGTTTCAGGTGGCCTTGATGTGCACCTACATTTTACTCCTTGATCAGTGTCATGCAATGCTTGTTCTTATACTGATATGCAGACTGAAGGCCCCTTGAGAGAATTCTTTTTTCTTTCTTGATGTGGATTGGTAGGAAGAACCATGGCATCCTCAACAACTGGAATTGGTTGAGTGTCCATAGAGCGTCTTCGATTGGTCATGTCATTTCTTTTCTTTTCTCTAATTTCTTCAAGGATTTCATTGGGTATCCTCTTCCTTGCTGATTTTCTTGCTCGATTGCATGAGTTTCCCATCACCACAATGATCAATGATATATGGTGCTCCTCAATGGGAGATTACCCAAGATTGGTTTCTTTCTTGCTCAATTGTGTCTAGATACTCAAATTAAGGGGAATATTGGGAGGAAGGTTTCCTTTTCTAGCTCCTCAAATGCAATAAAAAAATGGTGGAGATGGTCAATGGTACTCTTCAATGGGAGACTCCCTTACCTTGGTTTATTTCTTTCTCAATTATGTCTAGATACTCAAGTTAGGGGGATTATTAGGAAGAATGTTTCCTTTTCTAGCTCCTCAATTGCAAGAAAAACAATGGTAGAGATGCTCTATGGTGATCCTTAATGGGAGATTCCCCAAGCTTAGTTTCTCTCTTACTCAATTGTGTCTACGTACTCCACCACAATGACCAAGTTAATGTTTCCTTTGCTAGCACCTCAATTGCAAGAAAAAAAATGGTGGAGATGCTCTATGGTGCTCCTCAATGGGAGATTCCCGAAGCTAGGTTTCTTTCTTTCTCAATTAATTCTTTACTTATTTCTCCTCAATGTATAACATGATCCAAGAAATACTTATACACTTGCGATAGAGATGCTTGATGCCAAAAACAAAATCTATGTGATAATAAGGTGAAGAAGAGAATGAATGCACTATCTGCAACCTGAAATTGCATGTGGACTGTGAAACCTGCGTGAAATATGACAGAGTGTTTCTCAGAAAGGGACATTTGTTGTTTATACTAAGACAAAACGTGCATGCGTTATTTTTAACAAAAACAAGGCCACGTTTTAACCACATAAAACGAGTGTGCATTTTCCTCGAATATTGTTTAGGATCATTTAAGAAGGTAGTTCCATGACTAAGGGATCATTCAATGTTTAGGGGGAATTAACAAGCACTCCCTAAGTCTTAGCGCCATAACACCCCCCCTCTATTCAACCTAACTATATTGTCTTAAAACTAAAGGAATCTGTGTATGTGAAAGAGATAGGTTAGGGGGTGTTAGTGGTAAGGGGAGACATAGGATGTGTGTGTGTGTGTGAGAGAGAGAGATAGGTTAGGGCGTGTTAGTGGTAAGGGAAGACATATGGATGTGTGTGGTGTGTGCAAGAAAGATAGGTTAGGGGGTGTTAGTGGTAAGGGAAGACATAGGGATGTGAGAGAGAGAGAGAGAGAGAGAGAGAGAGAGA
>LPNX010205973.1:9383-72031 GCA_001517045.1 Pseudotsuga menziesii
CAAAGTTGTATAATGTGGAAGGACTCAATCATAAGGTGCACGAACTAGTAATTGTACCGGGAATGGCCGACATGCAAAGTCAAGATAATTGAGGAATGGCCGACTCAGGTTTCAACTTCCTTCGAACAAGAGCATAACGGCGAATGGTGACTGAATAAAGGCAGCATAGACTCGATATACAAAACTGGGACATCTCTCCGACACAGGAGGCATCGACAGAGGCTCTGTTCGAAGGCGGCACGACTCGATAGCTGCCAAAGATAACATCTTCCTTGTCCGGCTTTTTGGTTTTTTTATTTTTTTGGACTTTTTCAAATATTTAAAAAGCTTGAAAAAGAATAAAACTGCTTTATAGTTACAGACTAGGAGGAGACGAGTGACATAAGGGCAAACAAACTAGTTCCAAGCAGTGGAACATACCTATGCTCAATGCAAGGACACATGTGTAGGATATCGACACTCGGGGGAAAATCCCCTCCCAGTGAAAAAGGGAATCAAGCTGCAAAGGATATATAAAATGGCTCTGCATGGCTAGACATGAGACAAGCTCGGGATATATGGCTGAAACGCAATGTCAGGGAAGCCGGCATAAAGCTCAATAAGGTAGGAAAAGCTCATGATAATGCAATTACAACTTGACATAAGGGAGTCCTGAGGGAAATAGGCCAGCAAAAAGATCAAGAGTATGAGGCTCTTGCGAAATGTCATGGCAGTACTATACAACAGACTCCCACACCCTAAAGGACAAAACATCAGCATGGGCACCAAATGCAAATAAGGCGCTAACTAGGGTACCCATGTAAGGTCAAGCTCTACCACTCATACCATGCCACTTCTAAAACAACAAGAAGGTTTCGTGACATAACAGAGTGGGTTCGTACCTAAGGCTATGATGAAACGGTCATAAGGTCATGCAAAATGCAAACGGTGATGAAACCTAACCTATATGCCAGTTTAGACATGATACCTAAAATCGGCACGAACGGGTCAATCCAACGGCTGAAACGACACTCAAAAAGGTCTCCTACATCATGGATTAGGTAAAAAACGGTCTAAAATGATTAGAAATTGTCCAAACTATAGGAAAGGGGGTAAAAATTTCCAAAAAATTTGAAAAATTTCTATAAATAGTAAAAAATTCAAAACATTATAAAACATTTGAAATTTTTACCCAATTGAGCTCAGATTTTCAACAGCGAATTTCAGGAGATCCAGCCGGCGGAATCCACTACCGTTTCTTCCAGGTATTTACCCATGCTCTTCTCTTCCATTTTGATGCAATTTTTATCAAATTCCATGGTCATTTGAGGTTTCTAGGCCATTCTAAAAAAGGCGCTGCGACCCACATGGAAATCGAGGGTTTTTCCGCGTATAGGGCTGGATATACGCGGAAAATACCCTCACAGTCACGTACATACACGGCTGTTTGGCAAACAGTCGCATATGCAGCCGCACATGAGGTTTTTTAGTAATCTAATGGGAAAACTTGCAATTTTTTGTGCAGGATGGTCCTAGAATGGAGAGAGCGTGAACATGGTGAGGTAGAGGAGGCAGTAAGGGCCGATCTAATGGCTCAAAAAGCTCTACGTGCATGCGGGCTCTACAAGTTTTGGTGTCTTAGTGGCTTGAGGGCCAAACCAAGACTATTGTAGATGCTGGTGGATTACTGGGATCCAGACTCTGAGTCCTTCCAGATAGATGGGATGTCCCTCACTATAGAGGTGGAGGAAATATACTTTATTACTGGACTTTCCCGACGGGGGGAAGTAGTGAACCTTCATTCTCGCGGTGGGCCCAGAGGTGGCCTGACTATAGATGAGTACATTGCGGTGTACTGCTATCTAGACACGGAGATGGTGGGGAGTCAGATCCCAACCAACTCCATACAGAAACTGGGCCTAAAGGCCATCCTATTGACATTGGGCAGGATAGCAGGCTTGGCTTCACTCCACCAGGCCTCGCGGCCTTTGATGTTCTATGCAGTGGAGTGCATGAGACCCACAGTCTATGACTGGAGCACTACGCTACTGAGCAACATGAAACATCAGCTCAGTGAGTGTAAGATGGGTGGAGTGCGGAACTTCGGGTTCAGTAGCATATTGAGCAAATTTTTCTTTGAGCGTGTTCCAGGATTGAGCCCCAGAGTTGACATTCCTCTTCACGGGGTTCGAGATCCGGCCCAATGGCGTTGGGCAGATGCGATGCGCAGACTGGGGGGAGGTAGGGTGTCCAACCCCTATCCAGCTGAGTTCTTTCCATGGTGGCGACGACAGATAGTTGCCATCGATGACTACCCCTATGCAGGGATTGATTTCCGGGGGGACCCGGATATGCCACTACCACCAGGATCGGCATATGGTGACATAGGTAACGAATCTCGACCCTCTTTTTAAATTTTTGAGTTATTTAATTTTTTTGTGTTTTCTGATTATATGGAATCAAAAGACATATTTTTGTGTGACAATACATTGTGACATCTACCATTTGTATGCAGATGTGGGACCACGACGGACTGAAGGCTTCCCTCGTCACAGACGGAGGGGAAGAGGAGATGATATCACGGGTGTGGATGTGGAGCAGACGCTCCAGAGCATTCATACCAATTTTGTGAGGCTGATACACAGGGTTTCCATGGCGCAAGTCGAGGACTTGCCTGAGGCTATGCAGCGCCAGGTGGTGGGTGTACCATGAGCATGGGTGCAATTATTCCGACGGCTAGCTAGAGCCGTAGTGACCTTCCATGATCACAACCCCCCTCCTCCTCCACAGGCTTAGATACCTGGGAGCTATACATTTTGTACTACAGTGTATTATATCTTGGTGGCTCGAGAGCCCCATTTTTGTATCATGACACTACGTATTACCACATTTGGATGTTATATATAAAAAATATTTATGGTGATCGGTTTATTTATTTACATGTGTGAAAATTTGTGTTTGTGATGAATTTATTGTGTATGAAACAAATGCCAATCTAACACGTAGTTAGCATATGAGTCAGCAACTTGATTATTAATTCTTGGAATATGTATGTATGTTATATTGTCAAATTGTCGTTCTAATAATCTCACACGTAAGAATCTTCTTAATAACGTCGGATCTCTAACATGGTACAAACCATTAAGCTGTGAAGATGGCCGCAAACATACGCCTCTTGAAGATAGTACCTGACCCATAGGAGTATAAATCACCCAAGCAGCACTCGCTAAGTGTTGAGTGTGATGGCTCGCACCATCCACGAATCCTATGTAGGTGGAAGATTCCATTGACATCTGCCAAAAGAAATGGAAACTAATCACAAACCCGATCACGATAAGAAAAAGACCTAACTATGCAAAACTGTACAATAAAATAGAATAACCAGCCTTGGCTGAAAATCATGCATAGTACTTCTTGAGATAGAGCCCATTTCTAGGCTCCGCCAAGGTCGTTCTCTCATAATCCACTAACTCATAAGCGCTCTTCTCTAACACACATTTAACGACGTAAGGACCACGCCACATGGGATTAAACTTTCCTGCCCCCAAGGGTTCTTTCGGTTGATCCCACAAAAGGACCAAGTATCCCTCACTAAACCCCCTTAGACGGACAGACTTATCGCACTGGACCTTTACACGACGTTTATTTACTTCTAGAGCCACCAAGGCATCTCGACGCTACTCATCAAGTTGCTCAAGGTGGACCAAACGCTCCCCCAATGGTGAAGTGTCTGGTAAGAGTTCTATGGCTAGCTTCAAAGAAGGAATCTCGCATTCAACCGGAAATATCGACTCCACTCCATGTACAAGTTGATATGGAGAAAAACTCGTGGCAGTCTTAACAGCGGTTCTATACGCCCATAAAGCAGGATATAACATAATGTGCCAATTATTCTTGCTTTGTGTGATGGTTCATTGGAGAATGGATTTGAGTGATTTATTCATTGCTTCTACCTGTCCATTCGCTTGAGGGTAGTAAGAGGAGGAATGCTCTTGCTTGTACCCTAACGTTGATGCCAACTCTTCCATCATACGATTCTGAAAGTGCGAGCCATGGTCAGTGACAAGCTCTTTCAGAATTCCAAACCGAGTAATAATCTGGTTGAATATGAAGTGCGCGGCTGTCTCAGCGTCGGATTTAACAGTAGGCATAGTCTCAGCCCATTTCATGAAGTAATCAACAACCACTATGATATGATGATGCCCCCCAGTTGAAGCTGGGTTGCAATCCATATAATCAAGCCCCCACTTAGTGAAGAGACTGAAGATGATGATGGGATGTAACGAGGTAGGTTTCGAGCGCATATTACGTGCAAACGCTTGGCAAGGGTGGCACCTCTTGACCGCATTTACACAATCCTTAAAGATCGACGGCTAGAAATAACCCCCTCTTAAGATTTTTTGAGTTGTAGAAAGCCCAGATAAATGACCACCACACGCCCCTCCATGGCAATCATTAAGCACTACCTCAGCCTCTTCATGAGTTAAACAACGTCATAAAATGGAATCTACCCCACGGCAGTACAAAGTGTTATCCACTATGAGGTAATTCTTAGACACGTGACGTAATCATTGTCATTCATCTCGTGAGAGGTGAGTAGGGACCTTCAATGTTTGTAAATATATAATGATATCCCCATACCATGGGTCTAAAGTTGAGATTAAGAAGATGTGTTCATCAACAAACGTATCTTCACAAACCAACTCCTCCGCCTCGCTTGGGAAATCTGATATAAGCTCTGCAAAAATTAACGATTTCTTCGATTTTGCCGAAACAAATTCGAGATCGAATTCTTGCAGGATGACAATCCATTTATTATATTTTTCCCCAATCATCCTTCAAGTGACGATGAATTGAAATGGATTGACATGGGCTAGAACCAAGGTCTGGCGAAGGAGAATATAATGTCTCAACCGTTGAACCGCATGTACAATAGCTAAAGCAAGCTTCTCAACATGAGAATAATGAATCTTTGCGTCAATAAGGTTCCAGCTCAGATAGTATATGACATGCTCTTGGAGCTCCTCATCCTCTTGAACCAAAACCATACCAATTGTCTCCATGGATGCGGCCACATAAAGTGGAAAATCACGGCTATAGTCTGGGAGACTAATCACTGGGGCCGATGCTAGGGCTCGCTTGAGCGCATCAAAGGATAGTTGGGCTCGCTCATCCCAACAAAAGTTGGTGTCCTTCTTCAAAAGACGCATGAAGCCTCTAGTCAAATTGGTAAAATTGACAACAAATCTCCGTAAGAAGTTTGCCATGCCTTGCAAACATTGAAGATGACGAATATTTTTCGGGGGAGACAACTGAAGTATTGCCTCAACCTTCAAAGGGTCGACTCTTATACCCTCTTTAGAAACGATGAATCCTAACAAGCGACCTGATTTCACACAAAAAATGCACTTATGAGGATTTAACCTAAGCAAATAATGGCGGCATCTTTCGAATACCAATCTCAAGTGATATGAATGACGCATTCTCATACGAGAATGAGCAGCAAGGTCATCCAAAAATACTTCGATAATTGACTTGAGATCGAGGAAGATCAAGGTCATTGCCCACTGAAAAGTAGCTCCGACGTTCTTAAGGCCAAAATGAATTTTTCGATATGCAAACGTTCCCCAAGGACAAATAAATGCAGTCTTATGTTGGTCCTCAGGTTTAATTTGTATCTAATTATATTCGGAAAATCCGTCCATAAAGGAAAAAACCTCGCTACCCGCACACTCACCCAAAATCTGATCAATAAATGGTGTGGGGAAATTTTCCTTAGGACAGGCACGATTCAAATCACGGAAATCAGTACATATGCGGATCGCTCCCTGTTTCTTATCTACCAGAACAGGGTTTGAAACCCAATCCATCAAGGGAATGGGATAGATAAAACCGGCTTTCAACAATTTCTCTATCTCTGCCTTAATCGCGGGTGCTTTCCTAGGATTCACCGCACGTAAGCGTTGTCAAATAGGCTTAGCGTTGGGATAAGTCTTAATGTCGTGTTTGACAATACGAGGGTCGATACTTGGCATTTCATCGTAAGACCAAGACAAGATATCACAGAGTTCTTTAAACAGCTCGGTGTATTATTGAATCTTAGCATGGGAACATTCTGCCCCAATATAGACATTCTCTATCCTGCCAGGATCGCGAGAGATATTGATAGGAATCGTTGAAGATATGTTTGCCATGTTTCCATCAGCCATCGAACCAGGAGAGCTTAATGGAACCATAGGACTACCAACTCTCTCACTAAGAACCGCCCTAAAGTCCTCATGCTCCAAGCGGTCAAGCTCGGGAAGAAAGTAAGATCTATGATGGAGTTCCTCCCATGGTGGCTCAAGTCCCGACATGGCCTCAATAATCGCTTCATCTGAAGGGAAAACACTATCAAGGCAGTCGTGTGCGTGAAAAGACTGCACTGCCCATGCTGGCAGCACATAAGGGTCCTCCTCCACTGTTCGCGAAGAGGAAGGACTGGGCTTTGCAGCACACTCAAGATTAGCTTGATAAGCTACCATAGTTGCAGGCAACGTCACGTCCGTCACGATGGGATCACTCGGATTACTCGGTGTAGGAAGAATCCAAGGATCTTCCATATGACTTGTGCGAAAAGACACCGATCTCATAGATGTCGAAGCCTCACCAGAACTAGACCCTATCATAAGGATCGGTGCAGGACAACTAAAGCTTCCCATGAGGGACGGATACATGCCTACACCCCCACTCCCAGTTTTCGGCTGAGAGTGTTCAACGATCGGGATCGAAGCTCCCAAAGATGTGGTAACAGACGGATTCTTGAATGTCGTTTTATCAATCGTGACTATCTTCCCGTTAAATGGAAAGCATACAACGCGAAATAGGGAAGAAGCAATAGCTTGCATACTGTACATCCAATTCCTACCCAGCAAGAGATTGTAGTCAAGGGGCGCATCAACCACCTCGACCTCTATCGCAACGGTCTTCCCTCCCAAACAGACCTTAAGGGAAGGAAGGATCCCGTGCGGCCTAAACGATCTCCCATCGAACACAGTTAACATGGTCGCTGATTTAGATAGCTCAGGGGAACCTAAACCCTTCCAACACGATAAAGACATCACAAAAGCGGCAGCGCCTTCGTCAATCACAGTGCGCTTGACGGTCATGTTAAGACATTCTACGTGAATCAAAAGAGACACATAGTAAGGCAAGCGAGGTTGAAGTCCCACGGTTTCAAATTTAATCACGAAGGAAGAATCATCATCATTCACACCAAGGGCAGAAAGCAAAGCCTTCCTTTACGAAGGACAACTCTGAAGCACTTCCAATGCAGACATCGCACAAGGAGTGTGGCCCAAATCCTCAAAAACTGAATAGTTCTGGGTGGCTCGGGCATTAGGATTGTGCCCCGAGCGCTTAAGGACTCCCTTAGAAATGCGAGGTGTAGCTTCAGGTTTATCCACAGGTTGCTCAATACGTAAAGGAGACCCTGGTGGATCAGGTTCCTATCCTGGGCTGGGTTGTGACGAACCATAGTCCTTCGTACGAGTCACAACTTTCGCAGCACGTACCATGTTAATGCAACCACAACCACTACCCTCCGACGGATCTTGATCACCACCAGACTGATTATGGGTCCTCGATTTCATATTTTGATTGTGAGGTAAAGGGTTAGTTAGCACAACTGGGCCCTGTTCCAAGAATCTCGAGGCTTCATCGATACGAGGGCACAAGTAAGTGAGGTGATCGTCCTTACACAACTTGCAAGGGAATTTAACCTTAAGTTTAGCTTGCTTGTCCCCCCCATCATTATAGGTGTTCTTGTCATTATTATTAGCATTCTCATTCCTATTCCCACCCTTACGATTATTCTTACCCTTCTTTTTATTCCGTCCGGGCTGCTGGTTACCCTTCTGGTTCGATGATTTCACCGAAAGTACACTCGCCGTTTGGGCAGGTTGAGACGAAGCCGTGGCTTGTCCTAAAGCAGATTGGTTGATTGACAATTGACTAACTTGTTTTGCAACCGAATCCGCAGGTTTAGCACTTGCACAACCAACAATGCCATTGGCATGTGGTCCAGTTTTAACTTTGGGGTCGAAACTAGAACGTGGAGCATTGGGAATGATCTCATATAACAAACAGGATTGAGCATAAATCAAGTCCTTTTCCTGCGCCCTAAAAATCGCTTGTTCCTCATTTTGCACTCCGGGTGTAGAAACATCCTTCGCTATATACGACAATAATGACTTAAGGAACCATTCGAGGAGGAATTTCGGCGGTATAAAGGCTTTAATTAACTTCTTCCATCTACGCCACTCTTGGATATGATATGAGATATGTGTGGCTTTATCCTGCCGAAATGTCGACAAGAGTTCAGTACCAACATCATAACACACTGGTAGCTGGAAGTGGTTAAGAAAAGTCATCGCTAGGTCATCGAACAAAGCGAATGCCCCCCTAGGTAGCTCTATATACCATTTCGCGGCAGACCCAGTAAGGGTGCGTTGAAACAGCCTTAAACGGATGGAGTCCTGGTGTAAGGAATTCGAAGAGCACCATAGGTGAAAGGTAGTAACATGTTCGCTCGGATCCTCTCTCGGTTTGCCCTCGAATTTGGGTATGTCCGAGGGAAGCTTAGTAGGGATAGCCGGCCAAGCCGAGTCATGAGCTACAGGATCGTTCGTCAATCTCGACAAGTCAGGAAGATTCAGCGTTGCGAGGAAAGGGAGCCTAGGATGATGAGGTCGATGGACCGCTCCCTGATAGTTCTGATTCACATAGGTCTGATTACCACCATGGCCTTGGCCATAGTGCCCTCCTCCCATTTGATCCATATAGGGTGGCATGGAGGCACCATAGTGTGGTGGACCTTTACTATTCAGAGCCACAAACCCGTAATTTGGAGAGTAAGCAGGTTGTTGATACCCGCCCCCATAAGGTGAAGAACCCTGTCCATACTGCGTCCCATAATAGGGTCCATAAGTCATCGCATGAGACACTCCGTAAGTAGGAATATACATTCTGGACGTAGGAATGTGACCTCTAGAAGTATGAACAAGACCTCCCGAAACAACGGGTGGTGCATGAAGCTGAGACACTATCGGTCTAGTAACTACAGTACAGACATAACTCGTAGCAACGTTTCGGCCTGAAGGACCACGTGAATGAGGTGGAGGGTGAACATTCAAAGAACTAGGGACAGAGGACGAAGGGATCTGTGTAATTATGTACGTACTATTCCCTATAGTCACTCGTCTTGGATTTGGTATCCTAATAGGATCACTAACCCTAGACCTAGGAGGAATATGTGATGTAGCTTCCACTACCGGGATGGAAGGTGCAATGTGACTAGTGCTCCCAAACCTCTCCGCATGGTAAGGAATGAGAGTGCTCCCAGGCATAGTGTTAGGCTCGAACTCAGATTCGACATGAAATGCCAAATCATGTGTGGGAAAACTAGACATACCATAACTACCATAACTAGTGCTCGCGGGTTCAAAATGAGTCTCATCATCCTCCGGCATTCCATACCGGCGATGTGTCAATGGGGAATCAACCCTAGAGTAAGTAGGTCTATCGTGAAAGGTTCCTATCTCAGAAATCACATGACCTAACTCAGTCAAGTCGGGTGAAGGATCATAGTTAGGAGTAAACTCCCCATCTTCCACATGAATGGGAGAAGGTGGCTCAGGAATACCTTCTATATGGTCTCCCATGGTGTGTGAATCAATGTGCGAAGTAGTCTGCCTGGACTATCTATTTCTCACCCCCAAAGGAGGAGGAGATGTAGAAGGCGAAAGTATTGCTAAATGATAAGAACGGCGAGAAGCTGCACCCGCATCCACACTGACTCAAAAAATATAAAATATTCTCTATCTACGCAAACCCTAGGAAAACTAACATGCACAGAGCAATCACCAATAAAATCTAAAGCCAAATATAAGCAATCAAGGGTAGGATAAGTGAGCTCTCGAATGAAGCAGGTATGTCTCGCCTAGGAGAGGCTTGAGACTCCCATACACAACAAGCGGAGGTACGTAACCAATTATTGTGGCCCTCAGCCTCAACGCGTAAAGCAACTGTGCTGTCCGACCACAACTTGGCCTGGCCGGGACACCTATAGAATAACCCCTGCAAAGTACCCCCTCGATATCCTAGGTAAGGCCACTAAGGTCACCTCAATATAATCAATGCCCAGGCGGACAGTCGTAGGTGGGATTGACCGTATGGATAGGGTAGCAAAGCCCGAAACTCTCGAAAGAGCCTCCAGATACGAATATAATCCTAGAAATATCTCCGGTGCTACTCAGTTATCACTAGGGGTCATCCCAATCAATAACCACTCACACTACCTCGTGCTTAACTCCCTTTTGAGAGGAGGATCCTAAGAAACACTGGTTATACCAAGGATTTCACACACTCACCTAGACAGACACATACATGTTGTTGTTTAGTGGTCTTGGAGAATTTACTCACAATGAACTATTCCAAGACCCTAAAACCTAATCTTGTTGGTGAACCCTATCAAATAAAATAGTGTAGTTCATTTTAATTAAGCGTTGATTTTAATTGGCTTTATTACTCAAAAGAGGGATATGGCCGTGCAACTAATGGTGTTATGACACAACATGAAGTAAAATGCACACCTAACAATCAATGCAAGTGCATTGTGTCCATGAAAACAGGGTATGCTACTACATGAAATGCACAATTTTCTTCAAATGATAAATGCAAGCTTTCCTATATGAAATCTTGACTAATACTCCAAAGCAAATCTAGTGCAAGTACTATGCAAAATGCAAAATGCAATGCATGATGATAAGCAAATATTTTTGGATTTTTTGAAATAAAATGAGATATAAAAAGAAAAAGAATGATTCTACAACCCCCAGACTCTGCAAGCACACTCAAGCAAAGCACTAAGGTAAAAGAAATCTAATGCACTAATCCCAAAACAAAAAAATCGAAAATGCAATGACAATAACATTCTTAAAAAAAAAGAAATTTACCCTAAAAAAAACGTCTCTGGTAAGAAACAGAGGTGTATACAGACTTTGGCAGTATCAAAGGAGACTCAACAATCATCACAACTCACCCAACAACCATTCAGCTTCCTCTAAAAGGCAAAACTAAGGGCATATGCGACTGTTCGCAGTAAACCCGCGTGTATACACGAAAATGGCAGAGAAAACCGCGTGCATATGCGACTGTGAGTTCAAAACTCACGTACAGGAAGAAAGGTGCATAAAAATAAAGGCAAACAGACAAGCTGAGACACACTTCACACCAATCAGACACTACTAGGGAAACATGCCCCCAGACCCGACACAGAAACAAGAGAGAAAGAGCAATTCAAAGTCATTGAATGCTAATAGAAAACCCCCAAAGGACAACTACTAGGAACTCCCCAGCGGAGTCGCCAATTCTGTTACAGAGAGAAATTCCTATGGCTTGGGGTACCACAACAGACAGCTTGACTCTAGAAATCAATCCTTTCCAATATGCAATAGAAATTAAATATCTAACACTAAAGGATCAGACCTCGTACCTTATTCCGGACAGTTGAAGTAGATCCCCGTTGAGCTTTCCAACTTCAGCTTGAATTAATAGATTACTTCCTCAACAACAAGTAAATAATACATGCATACTATATATATTGGTGTTAGATCTATTCTAGCATATATAATCAACAATGTATAAGCATTTGAAAACATCCATGGATAAAATATTCATTCAAACATACATTATTGGACAGGAAAATATATTTCTATTAATACAAATCAAAGATTACAATGGATACAACCTCTGTCAGCACGTCTGGGAATCGGAGAAACTGAATCCCCGACTTGGGCCTCCACCACCTTAATCCTCCATCTCTCGATAGCAAGCTCACAAGAAAAAGGCAAGCTTGGGAAGAACACAAAAGTGCTCCAAGGGACAAAGGGATGCAGACTCAAGCACAAGTTCCAGCAACAATGGACTATAGTTTCTTTGCTCTTAATTCTCTCATATGCCTTCAATGTACCATAGAGTTCCTTATATAGCTTTTCAAAGGGGTAATGAAAGGTCGAATCCGAGCGATCTCAAGGCAAAGGGAAGGCCAGGAGTCAAGTGAGTCGGATCCATGTCAAGGAAAACTCCAAAAGGATTTGGATTATGCACACATCTCGATGTACGCAGTTTTAGGGGTCAAACCTGCGTATATATGCGATCAGGGGTTAAAAAGTCACATGTATCATTTTTCACATGTTTTTAGGGATAGTCAAGGAAACATCAAAGGACAAAAAATGGTCCAAGGGGTCTAAGGAGTCTGCAGAGGGACAGGGGAAGGCCATACAAGTGTGATTCACCTAGAGTGGTAAAATCAGCTATATCACATGGTGATAAGGTCTTAAAATTATTGGAGGAAAGTTAATTATATGTTAAGCCTTTTAAGTGTGCTTCTGGGGTTTAAGAAGTGAGATATCTGGGTCATTGCATCTAATGAAGGTGTCAAAGTGGACCCTAACAAAATTAAAACTATCATGGAATGGTCAATTCCTAAAACCTTGAAGAACTTTAGAAGATTCTTAAGATTGATAGGATACTATGGCAAGTTCATTAGAAATTATGGCCAAATAGAAGCACCTATAACAAGGTTAATGAAAAAGAAAACATTCTTTTGGCCTCAACAACTAAAGTTTATGAAAAAATTAAAATGGTTGTGTACAACTCTTGTATTAACTATGCTTGACTTCACAAAACCTTTATTATGGAATGTGATGCGTTAGTGCATGGCATTGGTGCAATTTTAATGGAAGGAAGGCCCTTTGCCTTTGAAAGTTGTTAATTTAAAAGGAAGAAACTTACTTAAATCAATTTATGAAAAGGAATGTTAGCCATATTGCATGTAATTAAGAACATACACTCTTACATAATTGGAAGGCACTTTAAGGTAAGAGCATATCATGATAGTCTTAAGTACTTGTTGGAAAATGATTATCTTTAGAAGAGTAATAAAAATGAGTTACAAAGATGCTAAGCTATGACTTTGATATCTAAAAAAAAGGAAACAAAATGTGGTGGTAGATGCACATTAAAAAAAAAGATGACACAAAGGGATTACTATATACTATTTTTTTATGTAATCTGATTGGGTGGTAGAAGTAAGAGCATAATAGAAACAAGATTCAAAAGCACATAAGATAATTCAACAACTATAAGAGGGCTTTAGTTCATTAGATAAATTTGTGGAAAAATGATTATATTTATGGTAGTAGGATTGTTTATATTTATGTAAGAATTCTAAACTCAAAAAAGGTCCTTTAGGATTTGTACATTTCTCTTATAGGACATTTAAAGTTTTTGAAAACTTACTACGAGATTAATATATTTTTTTGTGAAGGTTTTAAAACAGATGTCCAAAATTTTGTGGTAAAATGTGTAGTTTACCAATAGAACAAAGGGGATACGATTAAGACACCATGTTGTCTACAACCATCAACCATACCAAGTTAGTGTTGAAAGAGGTCTCAATGGATTTTATCGCATGTCTACCAAAGTCAGAAGGAAATAATATTATTATGGTAGTAGTGTATTGACTCATAGTGTATGCACTTTTTTGTTCTCTTCCTCATCCTTTTAGAGCAAGTAGAGTAGTTGAACATTCATGGAAATAATTCAAAAGCTACACGAAATCCCCAAGATTATTGTAAGTGATAGCAATCCAATTTTCATTGGTGATTTTTGGAATGAACTATTTTCTTATTTGGGCTCTTAGTTGGCTCACAACTCCTCTTACCATCCTCAATCTAATGGGTAAACTGAGATTGTGAATAAATTCCTAGAAGGGTATCTTCATTGCTTTGCATGTGATAATTAAACACAATGGGTTAAGTGGTTTCACTTAGTAGAGCGGTGGCATAACACATATTTCCATACTTGATAAAACAATGTCACCATTTACGACACTTCATGGCTATCATCCTCCTTCCATCATATCATTCTTGAGAGAGAACGTTAGGGTTCAAGTGGTGGAGGATCACAAATTACCAACAAGAGGTTATTCAACTATTGAAAGATATCTTGGCTATAGAACAATATAGGACAAAACAACAAGCACATCAATATTGTAGTGAAAATAAATTTGAAGTGGGAGATTGGATATTTTTGAGACTACAACCATACAAACAGACATCCCTCAAGTAGAAAAAGGACAATAAAATAACACCCAACTACTATGGTCCCTATAAGGTATTGTAGAGGATTGGAAGTATGGCTTACAAACTCTAGTTGCCTCCATTTTCACTTGTACCTCTAGTCTTCGATGTTTCTTGCCTAAAAAAGGGAATTGGTGACAAGATCCCGGTCCAAACTATTGTACCAAAGGTTGATGAAGAATGGAAAATGATACTATAACTTGAAACAATTCTTGACACAATGACCAAGTGGCTATGAAATTGAGCAATTATTGAGTACCTCATCAAATGGAAGAATTTACCAATAGAAGAGGCGACATGGGAAGATGAGTTCTTCATGTAAAAACATGGAAAGTTAATCAAGTGTCAAGGAAAGCACTTGTTTGAAGTGGAGGGGCATGTTAAACCCTATATATTATGACATTACATTTCTGTTATTATATTAGTATCATCTTTATTGGTCGGCTAGGACCTTAATTGTAACTATTTGGTTGGCTAGGACCTTGATTGGTAGTATCATCTTTATTTGGTTGGCTTTATTGTCACATGATACATTGTATAAGAAGGTTTCCCCATAAAATAGGCTTCTTATTGATATCTTTACTTCATTCTTAAGGTGTTGTATTACTCATTTTTTTCATATTTTATGCTCTTTTGGGAATTTGGTGCACAACATTTGGACTCATGCCCTTCCATACGTGGGCTATCAATGATTTTATCAGCTAATAAATCTTGGTTATTTTAGACACTTTTGTGTCTCATCTTCTCAAAAATTTGTTCGGGATCCATCTGAGCACTTCTATCCACTTGCTCCACCGAGGTGAAGCCCCTTTTGTCCGTAACCCTTTGTTCCATGTTGCTAATATCCTCGATTGTTGAAAATTCTTGGTTGTGGCCACGACTTCTTGTTGGGAACAAGAAATTCTCCTTGAGGATTTTAGGTAGGAATGTTTACCTTGCGATGTTGGTTGCAATGGAGATGGTTGAGACATACATTATCCTCCTCTTTAGGGCCTTTCCTTTTCAATTTTGGTGCGATTTTCTATTGGTCATCATGTCCTCTTCTCTTTGTTGAAATATTGTGCATACCATTAGGTCCAACAAGTTTTCAATTGGGATTGATTGCTTATTAGTTAGTCTCCTTAGATTGAGCTCGTTTCCCACATAATTGAACCACCTTCCAACGCAGATGGTCCTTCGATGCGACACTGTAAGGGTTTCCTTGAAATAAAGCGTTAATTCCCCATGTCTAATGGTAACATGTAGCCTTGAATTGGTTGGTACTCGACCCTCCCATAGGATTGTTCACTTGGAATGAACAAATAAATGTCAAATAGAGTTTTTTTTCTATGATTTGCAAATTGAAGAAATGTTGAGGTTTTGAGTTGTGAAGGCCCTTTCCAATCATGATTCCCTTTCTTTGTGCATATTTCTTTTGCGAGGTCTTTCCATTATTACTTGGAATGGGAAGATTGGGATAACACTTGATGCCTAAAGATTTCCTTGTATGATCCAACTTGTTGCCTTCATTGTTGAGTACAAGAGTCTTCATGTTCCATTTCCTTCCATTAAAATAGAGGGAGTTCATCAGTTGTGGGAGGGCATCCATTTGCCATGTGGAGTTAGAGTGAACTATCATGTCACCTTCCCCCCTCTATCACCCCATTCGAGTGTAAATGCATAAAAAATACTTATATTATATTAAATTGTTAATATATTGTTGCTTGAAGAGTATTGAGATACATTTATAATGGTGAAGTTTAATATTAATAAATTAAATTGAAAAAAATGAAGTTAATAAAAATAAAATAAAATAACTACTATAATAAAATATAGATATATAATAAAATAAATTAGCACAAATCTATTTTAAAATGAAGTAATAATAAATTTATATTTGATTTTTTAAATTATTCTATAGTTAATAAATGCTTGAAACGTTTATAAGAAATATAATTGATACACAATAAAATGACAATTGTCTCGCAACTTTTTCACACTAGGGAAAAAAACTGCAACTTGTTATTCTCTAAGAATCAAAGTTGCAAAAATATTTACATCTTATATATGAGGCCATAAAGGCCAACATATCTCCCATCCCATGATATCTAAAGAAGAAAATTGTTCCTCCAATTTTTTCCCCAGAGACACACATACCATAGATACATGCAAGGACTATAAAACATTATGCTTCAAAATGGTAGAAATTGTTCTCAAAACATAATACGACTATACTAGTATGATATATTAGGACAAATGGACCTGATTAGAATGTCAAAAAATGTTGTAAAAACCAAATTCCAGAACTATCCCATCTTTCAATTCCTCAAAATATAATCGACTATTCATATTATCACTAGTTTTTTTGGAGAGGCCATCTGCCTCATCATTATCGATGTTTTGAGCAGAATCAAAGATGCTTGAACTTTAAAACTTTTATCAAACTTTTATAAACCAACCACATATGAATATTTATTGCAGCCACATATGAATCTCATAAATAAATCAACACATAAACAAACCATATAAATCAATCAACCATGAAGGACAAGATATACCTTGGGAAAACCCTCCAAACACGAAGGATGAAAAACCCAACAACTCTTTGAGTATGAGAGATAGATTTGTAGAGAATGGTTTACAACACATATTTCCCAATAAGAGATATCACCTTAGCAGTAGAGAAGAGAGATCCAATATAACCCTGCAAAAACAACTGTATGCAACTGTATTGAACTTGCCATATGCCTAGCATTTTAATAACAAGCCAAATACTATGCCATGCAAACCCTAGGCAGTGGTTTGCATGCCAATCATGCACCCATGCATTACAAATTTGAATTTACTAGAGGAGCAGTAACACTGGGGTATGAGATCCTTCCCATGCAAAACATTAGCACCCTCCCAAGTATCAATGCAAAGCTGGCACTTAAGATTCTCTTGCATGCACGGAGGCACGGTTAAAACTATATAAGAAATCATCTTCTCCAACCATGTGAAAAAATTTCAACTCCATCGACCAATCAAATTGTGGCAGAAATTTTACAAGGTGTGTTGAGTACGGGGGGTGCGTGTGTCACAAAGTAGCACTAGTGCTTGGGTGGGCCAAGGTGGTCTCTGTCACTAAGAAAAGGAAAACTTCACTTAATTTTTTTCTTACGTTATTTCGATGCACCTGATTGCATGGTGATCTGGAGTGTGTTTTTAGGATACACACTAGTGCAATTTGTTTAGCAATAATCATTGCTTGACAAAAGGAGGAAAAAACTATCCACTGAAAATGTGTCGATCTTTCTAAAACTTTACATAGCGACATTCCAAAATTATTTAACACTATGGCTGAAGATTATGGAAACATACATACTCATATATTTTTTCACATCATCCAGTGTGTTGTATTGTGTTAAGCGTAGATGTGTTTTTATAGATTTAACACACTAGGGAGTTGTAATTGGTAAATTAAAAACAAGTTTTTCCAATGCGGTGCATTGTAATGTTACATGCATCAGTGCTTCCATCTCATTTACACGCATTAGACATGGTTTTCCGAGAAAATAAAATAAATGTATTTATAAAAAAAATCCATCAAACTATTTTGATACTGATGCTTTTTTAATGATGTGCACCGACGTGTTTTGTTAGATGTGGCGCACCGTACATTTTAATAATATGTTTTTTTTCTTTGTTTCTGGTCAATGCTTTTTAGTTTCACATGCATCGAAGCATCTGTTTCGTCATCACACACCACCAATTCTGACAGGAATGACATTTAAAAAAAAATTTTGCATCGAGCTATGTTGTATTCGACACTAATGTTTTTTACTAATGCACATCGGTGTGTGTGTTGTGTTGGCGGACTGGTGCATCTAGATAGATGTGGAGCACCGTGCATTTTTTATAATAAACTTTTGTGTTTTTTGTCTTTCGATTGATGCTTTTTACTCCCACAGGCACTAATGCATCGATTTCCACATGATGCATCAAAACGTTTTGACAGGTATATATATATATAGTGTAAAAGGTGACACCTTTTACCTTTTACACTATATATATATATATATATATATATATATATAGTGATTTACATCGAGTTGCATTATCGTAGATGTGTGTCATAGTGTAGTGCATTGGTATGTCAATGCTCGTACGATTTTGATGCACATGTGCAGCTTTTCTTGAAGCATACTAGTGTATGTTTTATGCTTTGGTGTGTCGATTGAAAACCTTTGATAAAACCTTTTCCCACCTGTCTCCACCAGCGACCTTCGCTATAAACGAATGAATAGGATTTTTTTTGTGCAAGGTCTGCAAAAACCTTCGCTGGAAGGTGTTTTCCTTGTAGTGTTGTGTAGTATATTATACTAGAAGTAAATAAGCATTTGAAGGTGTGTGGATTGAAGGAAGGATGTTATGTATGGATGAAGCATCCCTTAACTCTATAGATCTATTTCATTCCCACATAGATAGGAAGGTATAGTTCAGGCACATTTATATAACAATAATCATGGGACTGTTATTGGCCTCTGCTAGATTATTCTCTTATTTAGATTACATATTCAATATGCAGTCTTAATGCTCTACATTGTGCTAAATTTGTGGATTTTTATTTAAAGGTTCTATTGTTCACATTGCATTTTCTTTTTATAGTCTAAATGCTCTAAGTTGTGTTGGTTTATTTGTTTTATTCATATCTTACTACTCTAAGTTGTGCTAGTTTATTTCTTTTATTCACGACTTACTACTCTAAGTTGTGCTGGTTTATTCTCTTTACTCACTACTTAATGCTATATGTCGGGCTAAGTTTGTGGATTTTCGATTCAATTTATCTCTTGCTCACTATATAACTTCTTTCTACAGTCTTAGAGGCTTTAAACTGTGCTAGATTAGTCTCTTGTTCACAACTTTAATGCTCTATATTGTGTTATGTTTGTGGGTTTACATTCATTTTGTTCAAAGTAAATGTTCCTAACCTCATTCCATTGTTTTAAAGCGCTATATTGTGCTCGATTTGTGGATTTTCATCCAAATATTCTATGGTCATGAACATCTTCTATCTATAGTCTTAATACCTTATGTTAGTGCAAAAATTATGGATTGTCACTAAAATATCCTCTAATTTTAAGCAAATTCTTTAATCTTCTTTGAATAACTTGTTATCGATATTGTTTCTTACGTTGACATATTCTTGCAGTGTGGAGGATAAGATTAGTAGGTTTTCACTCAATTAGCCTTAGATGTTACAAAACGACTATCATCTTCTTGCAATAAGTAGGCATTTTATAGGGAATTTTCAACCATTTTTCACTGTTCTATAAATAATAGGGTTCCACTGATTATTTAATAATTATGTTTATATAAGCGCCTAATTTTTTATTTCATGGAAAGAGCTAACTACATAAGCCCCTCCTTTTTTACTTCATGGAAGGCACTAATTATATAAGCATTGTTTTGCAAACTATGACAACTCTTATGGGAAGTGATGTGCATTGGCAGCAGTGAAGGACATGTGCTTAAAGTACTATGATATATGTTGCCATAATAATACATTGTTCTCTTCACTCTTCCAGACCCAACATAGGTGGGGGCTTAAGTGCTTTAGAGTTATTTCTTGTCCATATAGGGCACAAACAAAGTGCAAAACATTTTTTTTTTCACCAGAGAAAAATATACTATACTTCATATTGAAATATAAGATAATAGTTCAATATTACAATATAATCCTCCACAAAACTTCTCCCCAAAACTATCATAGACATGCCTCCAAATCAAGCTAAAACAAAACTAGTCAGACAATTCAAAACATCCAGCAATAAAAGCACGATCCAAGAAGAGAAGACCATCCCCAAAAAGCTTCCAAGAGGAGTCTCTATACAAAAAAGAAAACTAAACAATTTTGAAGAACTAAAAACTACAACAACCCATAAAAAAACTAGAGTAACATTGATATCTCCCACATGAGTCCCATTATAATAATTACACAATTTGTTGCCTTCTTCTAAAAGAAGGGCCTCCTTTTAAAGGAGATTAGTTGTCTGGTTATATTCCCTATAAATATGTTGCACATTCAAATAAGAGAATTCTGCCTCCAAATGTATAATCCTCTATTGCCAACCATCAAGAGCTTTCGGTTGAAGATTTTCTTTATGAGTGAACCAGTCAACAATGATCTTTGAGTCTCCCATGACCTGGAAATGAGAGATTTGTTTCAAATGTGCAAAATATAATAAACAACATAGATCCAAAAGCTCACCCTGGGTATTTGTACCTTGACCATAATTCATCTTTAATCTATAATACATAGAGGAGTTCACTCTCAACAAAACATCATCTCCACACTTTAATACCCCCTCTTGGGATGCACCATCAAAGAAACCCATTAGACTATATTCATTACACATAGGAGGATATGAGATCCTTCTTCCTAGATTTTTTTTCTTTATAGAAATCTTTGAAACCCCCTTGTGCTTTAATACTCACCCTATTGAAAGATTTGTGCCTCCCTTCAAACAAAACCAAATTCCTTTGCTTCCAAATCTCCCAACAAACAAAACAGGGAAGCTCTATCCAAACAAAAACCTCTCTCTTCCAATGTTGAAAACATAAATCCATAGAAGGAAAATTCCAATTTTTAGAAATTTTAAGAGTTTTTTTATATAATCCCACACCATTTGTGTAAAAGGACATTCTACCATTAAATGGAAAACAAATTCAACACAAGAACAAAAATAAAATAAAAATTCTGGGACCCATGCCCCCTCTCCTAACATAATTATCCCAAGTCAAGCTTTTATTTTCCACCATAAGCTAGCAAAATAATTTCACTTTCAAAGGGAGATGTTATTTCCATAATGAAGAATACCACCATTTATCAAGAATATCATAAGAAATAAAAACACTAGCCTCATAAGCAGATTTGGTTGTTACCTTCCTAGATTTTCCATCTTAGGACGAAAACCATAGAATATTTTTCAGTTGACAAAGAGAAGCCACAATGCCGAAGAACCTGAAAAAAGTTATCCCATTCTATCTTCAAGATTCCTTGAAGGCCAAGATCATTAGGCTTCTTCTAACCTTGGCCTATTGATATAGATGGATCCACAGAACTAACTTGGGATAGGAAACTAATACCTTTTTCTCTTAAAACATCAACTAATTATGTAGAAAGCATATAGAAACCAACTACCCCCACCAAAGGATCCTCACCCATTGCAATACTACACCCATTTCCAAGCTTCCAAGCTAACTAATCTATCACAATATGGATAGAAGAGAGCAAACCATTCCAACAATTTGATATATTTTTAGGCAAGTTATTTCCAGCTCTCAACAAATCCACCACCTCCCTCTGCTTTAAATAATTACCTCTAACTACTTCCCTCCACAACCTTGGACTAATTAAACCTCTCCACAAACTTTTTGCAGCCAACGCATTTCCAACAAATATACATTCTATATCTCCCATCCACCGAACTTCTTAGGCTTAGCTAGAATGCCCCATCTTAATAAGTGAACTCCTTCCTTTTCCTTGTTACCAGTCCACATAAAATTGAAGCCTATTCTTATGATCTTATCTAAGATAAACTTTGGTATCTTAGCCAATGAAAGCCAATATATAGGGATATTTTTGAAGATAGATTTTACCAGAATAAACCTTCCACCTAGCAAAAGCCACCTTTTACACCATAAACCACTCCTTGTCTCCACTTTTTTGAACAACCACAACCAATCTTCCTCATGATAGTTGTTTGGCTTAAGAAAAAAGCCTAAATATTTAAAATCACTACCTAAAGCCCAAACAATATTGAAAGGAAGCAATTGCTTAATTTGAGATAACACCTCTTCTTCCAAGCCAACGTTAAGAAATGCATACTTATTTCCACTAAAGGCCATACATATAGTAGAACAAAACAATTCCAGAAGTTCCTTGAAAACAGACACTCTTCAACTAATCCCTTACCAAATAAGATCACATCATCAACAAACAAAAGATGATTGATTCTAATAACAGTGGCAATTTTAACCCCTTCCAATCTTCCATCCATATGATCCTGCTTTATAAGTCTACTTAATCCCTCCATTATTAAGATAAACAACAAAGGAGATAAGGCGCATCCTTATATAAGACCCCTTTGACCTCTGAAAAAACTCTGAAGGGACACCATTTACAAGCACAACAAAATTTGCAAAAGACACACCCCATAATCTAGTTAGTGGGCTCTAGACTAAGCTCAATCTGAAGCAACACTAACCTAAGGAAATCCCAGTTTACCCTCACATGCTTTCATCAAATCCAACTTCAAAAGCAGAGCCTTGATCTTTTTGGATTTTATACTATGCACACTCTCCTATGCCACACTAATGGCATCAAGAATCTGCCTACTATCCAAAAACCCAAATTGCTCCTTTGTCATAAATTTTGATAGCATAGGTTTTACTCTATTACTTATGATCTTATAAATTAAATTAAGCAAATATATAGGCCTAAAATTTGAGAAATATTCAAGATTATTGCTCTTTAGAATAAGAGTAATAAAAGTTGAATTCAAAGCTCCCGAGACCCACCATTTTAACCTAGATCCTTCCACCACAACAAGCAAATTTGAGCCAATGATATCAAAGAATTCCAAGAAGAATTCAATAGTCCACCTATCTGGGCTAGGATCCTTAGAATTTTTGAAACCTTCCAAAATTTTCTTGATATGATCTAATGAGACAGGATTGGAATCATTCAGACTCTCCTCATCTGATAAAAAACTAGGATAGCATTATATTACTTTCATTTGATTCACTATGGACAAATTTGCTTGAGCACTAAATAAAGACTTAAAATGCCTTACTGCTTCCAATTCCAAACTTTCTTGACCAAAAATTCTTTGTCCATCATTACCAACTAAATCCCAAATTGAGTTTATTCTTCTTTTGTGATTAGCATACCTATAAACAAACTTTGTATGTTAATCCCCCTCACCAACCAGATAGCTTGACTCTTTTAACGCCAAGTCTCCTCTTCAATTTATAGAATTCTCATCTTCCTTTCTTCCATCTCATAAAACATTTCTCTCTCAGAATTCGATATTATACCGCTTCTATTTGATGAAAAAAATATTTCCAAACTGTCTTCAATACTTACCAAATCAATTTTCAACAATTTATTTTTTCATGTTCCCATTTAATCACCTTTGATTTCATGCCTTTCGAATTAGCAACCAATCTAGTCATAAGAGAGAAATCATCATCTAACACAGACTCTCTCCAATAACTTTGAACCAACTCAAAGAAATCATTGTCTTTAAGCCACATTGAATTGAATTTAAAAGGATAAGAAATCCTTTCATATCCCTCCTCCATTTGAAGAACCACATGCATATGATTATAAATCTTGGAATTTACCACAAGGAGTGGTATCTATCCATAGAAGAAGCCAAACCCTTAGTAATCATATATATGTCCAGTGTTTTTGCTACCTCAAAACTACCACTCCCACCATTCCTCCAAGTCAGAACAAAAGAATGAGGTTCCACATCCACAAACCCAATCTCCTGAAACAGATGGTTGAAGGAAGATGTTAGAGGACCCAACCGAGCCAATTGACCCCATACCTCCCTTGCTGACTTGGTAAAATTTAAGTTTCCACCCAAAATCAAAGTTGGCTCTTTAAGAATACCATATGCTAATACCTCCCTTGAAGAAGGCCCTTCGATTATAATAAGGGCCGTAACAATTAATTATTTTTAGAGCTTTATTCAGATCCTTTGTGGCACCATCCAAAAGGATCCTTTCAACATACATAAAAGGAATGAAATTAGCTATATGAGGATTCCAAGCAAATAAGAGCCCCCCCCAGATTGACCCTCTGAGTCCACAAAACACTTCTCCCAACCACTTAACAACTTCGAAAAAACCTCTCTTTCCTTAGAGCCAGACACCATAGTTTTTTGCAACAACAAAACATCCAGATTCACCTTTTCAAACAATCTTTCGAGGGCAAGGAATTTAGGAGCCCCTCCTACCCCTCTTACATTTAAAGAAAACAAAGTCATTTCTTTGACCATGCTAGGGATTTATGACCTTTAAAAACATGACTTACAATAGTAAGAAAAGAATCACTATCTAGCATTAAGTTATTAGAACTTCTTGTTCTAATGGGAGAGAAGCCCTTTGACAAACCCCCATGCACCATCCCTTTCTTTTCTGAGGCACTTAACATTTTCAATTTCTAATTTATAGCATCATAAGCCTCAACTTCCTTTCCAAGCCTTTTTTCATTCGATGGAGCATAAGACTTAGGGATATTCTCTTCAAGAATCTAAAGGGGAGTCTTTTTCAAAACATCTTTGTACGATGGAATACAAGTTTAAATTAACTCATTCTCTATAGAGTTATTGGACACCCTTAAATAATCTTCAGACTTCGAGGAACCAGCAAGAGGAAAGTTTCTTCTATGATCCCTTACATCACCTCTTACATCCATGCTAGGATTCTCTACTGACAGTCCCTCAGAGCTGCAATCAATTGTCGACCCCAAATCCTGTAAGAAATATGGCCTATTATCAAATTGTGATTCAACCATTGTATTGTCTTTTAAACACTCCTCCGGGGTACTACAAACCTTACTCAGTCTCTCATTACTAGAGGAAGGGTCTGTTTTAAATATTTCATAAGAGGTTTCAATACCCATAACAATAATATTTAAACCCTCCCAAATTTTCAATAACCCAAACTGATTTTCATTTGCAAAGATGAAAACATAGAAGGGTTTTTTTTAAAACTTACCCATAAGAGAGTTTTCATCCAATAATTCAGAGAATGACGACTCCCCCATGCACGGACCATGATTATTCTGGGACACAAGGATGTCTGGCGATCCATTCTCCAAGTCTACACTTTCTGCCACTTCATTCCGGGGTACTACAAACCTTACTCAGTCTCTCATTACTAGAGGAAGGGTCCAATTTAAATATTTCATAAGAGGTTTCAATACCCATAACAATAATATTTAAACCCTCCCAAATTTTCAATAACCCAAATTGATTTTCATTTGCAAAGATGAAAACATAGAAGGTTTTTTTTTAAAAACTTACCCAGAAGAGAGTTTTCATCCAATAATTCAGAAAATGATGACCTCCCCATGCACAGACCATGATTATTTTGGGACACAAGGATGTCTAGCGATCCATTCTCCAGGTCTACACTTTCTGCCATTTCATTGAACATTCATTCTAGAGATGAGCTCGAATTTTTCCTTACCAACCCCATGCATTCTCTTCTCAGGTGACCCGTCTGCCTATATATTGCACATCTAAATGAAATCCCTTATAGTCGAACCTTTGAAAGTATGCCTTCCCTCGCCATTCAAAAACCAAATACGTTAATAAACCTTGATGAATATCTATCTCAACCAAAATCTTCCCCTTTCGTTTATCCTTACCTTTCAACAAATCCTCCTCAACATGAAGAAACCTCCCCAACTCATTTCCAACAACTGTAAAAGCGTCCCTATACCAAAATTTCAACGTAAAGCCAGGTAACACAACCTAGATATGCTTGAAACACGAAGGTGGTCTTTTTATGGATAAAAAACCTCCCCAACTCATTTCCAACAACTGTAAAGGCATCCCTGTTCCAAAATTCCAACGTAAAGCCAGGTAACACAACCTAGATATGCTTGAAACACAAAGGTGGTCCTTTTATGGATCAAAGTTGTGGTTCCATCTAGTTAGCATTAGACTCCCTTTTCCACACAATGAAACCCCATCCATGAAAAAATCTTATAAACCATTAACAACAAAAATAAATTTTATTTAAAATACTTGATCAAATTACAACATGAGTGGGCCTAATAGTTAAGAGCATGCGTTTCTTCTTAAAAACAAATTCAAATCCAAAAAGCGAATATGTTATTACTATTATTATAATATTTCTAACATTTTTTATTTTCAAAAAAAATTACACAATGAAAAACCAAATTTCTTTCCGATGTCCACGTTCAACGAAAGAATTACGTTGTAAAAACCATTTAAGAAATTACAAACCTCAAATAAATACCCGAAATCTCATGGTTGGAAAAAAAAAAAAAAAATTACCCGAAAGCATTCATTTTTTTTTTGAAATCACGAGAGCCCGGATAGGGTTTGATGCTCAGCCTTCCATGGACAGAGCGATCCCCGTAAAGCAAAATTCGGAGAGCATATACATTATTAATAATAAAGGCGAATCCAGACCGTGGGAGCGATCGAATCAACGGCTGAGACAAGACCTACAAAAGGCGTCCAGAAGCCGTTGATCAGACAGCCAGGTTAGATCCAGACCCTTAGTTTAAGTTTAATTTCTAGATCTTTTCATTCCCATGATTTGCATTTAGGCAGGACCTATATTTCATGTCCTAGTTCTCTGTTTGCCGTTTTCAAGTAATAGATCTCTGGGATTTGGCCATTCCATATAAACCCTCATTTTTTCCGCCCTTCTTTATTGTGGGTGTTTAGCATAATGGATTCAGATCAGGGCAAGATATTTATCGGTGGAATTTCATGGGAGACGAGCGAGGAGAGGCTGCGGGACTACTTCAGCAAGTATGGAGAGGTTGCTCAGACAGTCATAATGAAGGATCGGCTCACAGGCCGTGCCAGAGGGTTCGGTTTTGTGGCCTTCGCAGACCCTTCAGTGGTCGACATCGCTCTACAGGAAAAGCACACCATCGACGGCAGAGCGGTAAGAGGAAAATCATTTTCGAGTCCTTGAGGTTTTGTGTGCTTGATAACATAAAGGATTATGCTGGTGAATATCCAGTGTCTGCTTTAGATTTAATGTCGATGGAAATCCACAATCCGAGGTCTCTTAGGGTTTGGCCTGACAAAACCCTACCGAGCTATTTAGTAAATATAGCAAGAAAACCATTAATCACGCTTGTCCTCGGGGTTGGGAAAACAGTAAAAACTGATGAAACCATTGTCGATTTTTTGTTTTTTGTTTTTTGTTTTGTTTTGTATTTTGGGTTAGGTCTTCTTGCCAACAAGCCACTGGATCACTGGTGAGTTCAACGGAGTTCTCATCCGTCTATCAGTATTCAATTATTGTTGTGGTGTGGTGTGTCCCACCCGTATGGCATAATATTGAAAAGTGATGAAGCCGTGTGTGAAGACTAACTGGCATATTAGCTGAAGGAAGTTTGCTCACCTCCCCAAATTAAAGTGAACCTGTATACAGTGCAAGGTCTTTAATGGAAATGTGATAAATATGCGTTTTATTGTAATTGTTCATGTGCATTGTGTTGGGCTATTTTGTTTTCTTTGTATGTAGATTAGAAACCTAATATCCTAAGAAGAGGCCTTCAGATGTGTTTTGAGTACTTCCTAATCATGCCAAGAAGAACTCTGCATCTTTTCAGGGTGTCTGTATTTTTAATAACATCTGAATAAAAATCAGTAATACTTAAAGGTGGGCAGTTGAGTTCTTATTTTTTACTCTTTTAGAACAAAACATAATAAACTGAAGAAACCTGTCGAGCTTATGGTGAAGACGGCAATCTTTGTGATTGCAAATGCAGTATGCTTATTTTAGTTCATGCTTTTTATGCTTTTAGAACTGGACAGAATCCTCTGAGTAAGCTATTCAAGCTTATGCTGTACAGCATGTCTTGTCTGTAGGACGATGGGGAGGTGTCTGAATGGAAACGCATTAGTATTTTTATTTCAATATTTACCACGGGTAGAAATATCAGAGACAAGTTTAGTTCACGCTCAACTCATCTCAGATACATTTAGAAAATACTGCTTGAAAGACTTGGGAAAAAATTCCTTTCCAGCTATTCTTGCTCCGGAGTTCTATTATTATTGGATTTATGATGGGAAAACAGTCTGACCAAAGAAAAACATCTAGAAAATTCTGAAGAGAAAGCATTCTAGCTGTGTGATTTTTATTCATTCTTTCTTTCCTTTGTGGCAAGAAAGAAAAGTAAACCTTTTGCAATTATTTTGGTTGTTCTTACTTTCTGTTGGCACGACTCAAGGAAAATTGAAGAATTACTGGTGAAAGTTCTGTGTAGTGTTGTAAGCACTTGATTTCTCACCAATTCATTTCATATATGTTGTTGTGGATATCCCATAAAATCTACCAAAGAAAAGTAAAGTTTAAATTTTCTTCAGTTTTGTTTACTAATGCTTGCTCGAATGGGCATCTTACTGTTCAGTTTAAGCTCTCATGAAACAGCTGTTGATATTTGTGTACTACATGCTTCTTTTTCTTGATGTTGTAGTTAGTGACTAGTTTAGACGTTTGTCAATGTGTGTATATACTATTTAGGTGGAAGCAAAGAAAGCAGTTCCCAGAAGCGAGCAACAGAATACTAGAACCAACAGCTACAATAACAATGACAGTCATGGTTATGGAGGAGGATCTGTTAGAACTAAGAAAATATTTGTAGGAGGATTGCCAGCCAATCTAACTGAAGAAGATTTCAAGAATTATTTCCAGCAGTTTGGAAACATTACAGATGTTGTTGTAATGTATGACCATAATACTCAGAGACCAAGGGGTTTTGGATTCATATCTTTTGATTCAGAAGATGCAGTGGAGAGTGTTTTACAGAAGTCTTTTCATCAGTTGAATGAAAAACTTGTAGAAGTTAAGCGGGCATTACCCAAGGATGCTTCTCCTGGAGCTGCAGGTAGAGGTGCTGGAGGCTTTCAAGGGTATAACAATTCAACCTCAAATATTAGTGGTTATGAAGGAAGAATGGATAATAACAGGTATGGCCAGCCTCCTCCTGCAGGGAGAGGTGGGTTTCCTTCATATGGGCCTACTGGTTATGGTACCCCAAACTATGGACCTGGGGGTTATGGAGCAGTTAATGCTGGTGGGTATGGTTATGGAAATTATGGTATGAATAGTTATGGTAGTGCTCCTCCTGGAGCTCAGGGATATGCTGGTACTGCTGGTGGATATGGAAACACTCCTGTACCAAACACAGCTTTTGGTAATGGCCCAGTTGGAACTCCTAGAAATCCATGGGGTAATGCAGGGGCTGCTGGTTATGGAACCCAAGGTAATGCTGGTGGCTATGGGACAAATGCAGGCTATGCAGCCGCAGCTCCTTGGCCTGCTTCAGGTGCTAATGCTTCTGCTGCAGCTGGGCAATCTCCCAGCACTGGTAATGGCTATGCAAACCCAAATTATGGATATGGGTATGCAAACAATGACGGGACTTACAACTCTAGTGCTGCTGGAGGCTATGGTGGCCCCGGCCGTGGAGGTGCAGCCCCAAATTACAACATGGGCAACACCAATGGTGAACAAGCAGGAGCAGGTGGAGCTTATGCAGTTGGATATGGAGATCCCCAAGGGAATTCTGGATATTCAGAGACAGTCTGGAAATCAGGCGGGACAGATCCTGCTTCAGCAGGTTTCGTTGCAGCTTCAAATGGAGGATATGGAGTTCCTAATACTGATGGGACAGTGAGTGGGCCTACAGGTTATGGAGGATATGGTGCTGCTGGCAGGCAGAATCAGAGGCAGTGATGTTTATTGGGTCATTCTTTGACCTTACCAGTCTTTTCCAGGCCCGGGAGTTCTAAATGCAGCTTGCTACTCTCTGGCATTCTTCTTGACAGAGATAAAAACATATGTTGGGACTGGTCGGGTTGCTTTAAATCCCCCAACTGTTTAGCCTAGGTCTTTTGCAAATATCTAAGACTAAAACATAATTAGATGGGAGAGTTAGGAATCTCTCTCAGTAGTATTTTTTGTTTGAAGCTATGGTTTTGTCTTACAAGTATTGCAGGCAGATAGCTTTGTATGAACTTTCCATTTTACATACTAGGTTAGATATATAGGTGCTTTTATGCTTTCTGTTTAAGTGACTCATTTATGGTTAAGCTACCAAGAGGCTTTAGTATTTTATCAACTAGAGGATTTTATAATTACTTTTGGAGTGGAGTACATTGTTGAAAATCATAGAATGGTTTACTTTGAGCGGTTCATCAACCTGGGATGTGTGAAAAATTAGGATCTTATCTAGATTTTGTTATTTTCAGTTGCATCATTAAAGCAAATAGGGGTAAGAGTAGAGGAGCTATTTCAGCTGGAGTTAAGCCGTCAGGGACTCAGTCAGCATAGGTATTGCTTATTGAATGTTTATATTTGTCCATGGCATAATTTTGTTTCCTCCTGTATGTGCGATTTTGTACAGGGGATGCTGATTAATCAGTCATATTGCCTTGTGTGATGGTTGTGGGACTATGGAGCGCAGAAGGTGGGAACTCTGATTACAATGGATTGTTTGGATATCGATAACCAACCAAAAAATTCATCCAACAAGGTGCCAAAGCATGTTCACTTCAAAGAGCCTTTTGACAGGCAACTAAACTCCCAACGAAGTCTTGGTCGTTATTGGTTCTTACTCAATATGAAATTCTTCCATTGGTTGAGATTATTGCAAAAATATAAATATTTGGCACGAGGCAACAAGATGTGGACTCTAAGCTCATCACTGTTGTGGTCTATTCTTGTCTGCAATAGAATGTATTTTGTGTGTTTCTGTCATTGATTTTTGAGCTGATTTGTCTTTTTCCCTGCTACAAAGTACTTAGCTATAATCTTTAGAACATTTTTACTATACATCTATACAGATTTTCATGCATGGATGGTTCATTGTCGTATCACCTAAGTACTAAAATAACATGTTTCGCCTTTATTGATAAGCTTCGAAATTTTATACGGGCAATCCTTTTGCTGCCAAAATTTAGGAAATATTGAGTATCCAAAAACAATTCTTGAAAATAACAATTTGAGTTACTATAATGAGAAGTCTGAAATGTCGTATCTTCCACATCCCAGTTTTGAAAGATACCAAAACAAAATTTAATATACTGGTGAGTTGAATAATTTTCAATAATACAATCCAATGCCTTGCCTTAAAATATTTTTAGTTTAGGTGAAGAGGTTGCTGTTAACCTTCAATTTTTTTTTTCTTTTTCAAACTTTTGAACAATGTTATCAGAACTGGATTGGTCAAACCCATGAGTTGATTAATTTTCAATAATACACTCCAATGCCTTAGCCTTAAAATATTTTAGTTTTAGGTCAAGAGGTTGCTATTAAACCTTAAAAACAAAATTCCTTTTCAAACTTTTGAACAATGTTATGAGAACTGGATTGGTCAAATTCAAAAACTAAAAAGTTGAAATTGAAAAAAAACCAAATAAAAAGCCGAACAATGTTATCAGAACCGGATTGGTCAAATTCAAAAATGTGAATTAGATTGAAATTGAAAAAAAACAAATGAAAAGTTGAAATTGAAAAAAACCAAATAAAAAGCCGCTTGACTGAAATATATTAAAAATTCAAATAAAAACACACACACACACATATATATTCATGTGCATCTTTATCCATCTAAACCATGGCTGAGTCCAAAAACAAGCCGAGTCCAAAAACAAGCATAGATGTTTCAAATGGCCTCTAGAGTCCAAAAATAAACATATACAAGCATAGTGTTAATGAATTGTAATAGTCTAGACTATAATCTATTGATACAATTTGGTCATTATATCGATACAATTTGGTCATGTTAATGAATTGTAATAGTCTAGACTATAATCTATATTGATACAATTTGGCTTCTAGAGTCCAAAAATAAGCATAAACAAGCATAGTGTTAATGAATTGTAATAGTATAGACTAGAATCTATTTTGATACAATTTGATCATATGGTAGGACCAATAGAGATTTCGTTCTCTTCATCCATTACAATGGGATTTTAGCTAGAGGCTTTAGATGGCCTCTAGAGTCCAAAAACAAGCATAGTGTTAATGAATTGTAATAGTCAAAACAAGCATAGTGTTAATGAATTGTAATAGTCTAAACAGGCATAGTGTCAATGAATTGCATTAGTTTAGACTAGATTCTATATTGATACAATTTGATGATATGGTAGAACCGAATTCTCTTCATCCATTATAATGGGATTTTAGCCAGGCATTTCATTCTCTTCATCCATTACAATGGGTTTTTGGCTTTATTCCACTAGCCGCTAGAGGAAGTGGTACATGTCCATCAACGAAATCCTCCTCTAGTTGTGGAAGTGGGTCCAACTCTATCTAGGAAAACCTTTGTGAAAGGCTGGTGCTTGACTCTTCACAACTGCTTTGATAAGGGATCAAAGTTGATCAAGGCATTGTTGCTTGATTCAAGGGTCTTGTTCAACAACTTGTGCCTCAACCTAAGGTTGTATTGAACATTAAATAATATTATTCAACTGTTTTTGTTACAAATTTTTGTCTTCTTAGTATTTCTATGTTAAAAAACACTCTATTTCCATTCACATATAGGAGCACTACATGTATGGATCAATATTTGGATGGTAAGCCTTTGCAATTAAGGGCATTGACCACCAAACTCTTCCCACTGATATGTTACAATAAGAATTGAATAAGAATTGAAGGCAAAATAAGAGCAAATAACTTTGAAATGTTGACTCAACTTCTGCAATGATTACTATGATTTGAAATCTTTGAAATTTCATATGGTGGATCTCTAGATCTGCTTCATATAGCCATAGACATGCCAAAGGTACCAAATTTCTTTTTGAAATGGAAGAACTTACTATGTGTCTCATCTTGTATCTTGGGATCAAGGATTGTGCTCCTTTTACTGTCCCATCTTGGTCAGATTCAAAATCTTTTGTAATGGTGCCTTCAAAGTTAAGAAGTAAAGAAATATTCATCAATTGAATTTGAATTTGTTTGCTAAGCTTTTGTAATGAACTTAAAAACTATGAAATAAGTTAATAATAGCAAGTTGTGTGTAATGGAGTTTGTTCTATTTATCATCCATCATTTTCCATAAAAGAAGACACTTCTGTTCTCTGGTATCATATGCTACCTTTATTGTTTTGAATTTGTTTGCTAAGCTTTTGTAATGAACTTAAAAACTTTGAAATAAGTTAATAATAGCAAGTTGCATGTAATGGAGTTTGTTCTATTTATCATCCATCATTTTCCATGAAAGAAGACACTTGTGTTTTCTATTATCATATGCTACCTTTATTGTTTCTTTAGCTTTGGTTTGATCCATGTACCTTGGGTTTAAGTAATAGCCAAGTGCATGTAAAAGTATACGGAGTTGTTTGTCCCATCTAACATCAATAATTTTCTATAAAGGAAGACACTTTTACCATCAACTGCTACTTTTAATGCCTCTTTGGCTTGATCCATAACTTCATAAATAAAATCCATGTTGGGTTTATTATCATCCACCATGCGCAAAACTTTCTATGTTCAACACTTTCACAAGAGGCTCATTGAATATTATTATCTTTTTTGCATTTTTCCATTTTTTTCAAACACTTTGTTAACTATGTTATTCCCTTTAGCTTTTTTGTACCATTGAGATGCATTCCAGTCACCGAGAAAAGCTTCCACAAGTTGTCTCTTTGTTGAACAATGGATTGCAATGAAAGAAAGTTTGTTGCAAATCACTGAATGGATTGCAATGAAAGAATGTTGCAAATCGTTGAATAGTTGATCGAGCAATTTTTTAACATCTAATGTTTTTTCTCAAAAGGTTAAAAGCTTAGCTGTGGTTGTAGATGCACTTTGTTATGGATTTTACTTGTTCTGCACATTTCACCATTTCAATTTGCTAATATACTCGAGCATGAGGTCCAAACAATAGTATGCATACGGAGTCCACCAAATTGCTAGGCGTGTTTCCTACATCCTTGCTACAACATAGTTGGAGGCATAGTTTGTGGTGTTATGTACAATATTCTTCACTCCCACTTCCACAACTGCTTCATCCGAAAGAGAATAATAATTGTGGATCCTCCTCTTGATTAGATGCATCCATAGATTTAAGAAATATGGTTCCTTTTGGGAAAGCAATTAGGAAATTGAGAATGGGGTGGAATCTTTCATTAGGCCATTCATCAAATTTGATTGTGCACTTTATTTTACCCCATGATTTTTTGAATTCTATGAGGTATTCATCTATTCTTTGGACTTCATTTGTAAAAATGCCCCTCTTGATATCATGAAAACTAGGGCCTTTAAAGTCCAAACCAAATGATGCAACATAGGTTGATAATTTTCAAAATCAATAGCATTGGAAAGCATGTTTGCATCATATCATCATTTAGTAATGCATTCCCAAGCAACCTACTCCATCTTCTAGCATCAAGGGTGGGCTAAGCACCGGGGGTGGTGCAGGGTACAAAGAAAGAGTCCAACATTTTACATGGCCTCTTCAAAATCAAGTTGGATGAAGTAGGGTTAGAAACATGTTTATCTCTATGCCCAACAAGAAAAATAGATGATTCTTAAAAATTAGGGATTTGATCTTGACCACCATATTCATAATCAATTAACCTTGAGCATTTCTATATGTTTTTTTCAAACATCTTGGTTTGGGTTTTTATTGCTTGGAAGGATTGAATAATACCTAGCATCTTTGTTTCTCGATTAGCATAGACTTTCGGGCGAGGTTTTACTTGTCCTTTTGCATGTATCGTGTGTTGTTTTATCCTATGGATATTCCTCCACCAACTTTTTTTTCACAATAATTACATATCATTTTCTCCTTAACATTCAATTGATAATGAGTCTACGCGAGATCCTCCTTCAGGAGCCACACCAACAAACCAAAATAAACAAACTAAAAACTAAGATTTCTTGAACACTAAGAAAAAACAATTGTGAAGAGAAGAAAAATAAAATTGGTGTACTTTCATAAGCCTTCAAAATTTAGAGAAGAAAAGATGCTCTAAATGGCAAAAAAAAACAACTTTACGACAACCCACAAAATTTTGATTCAATTCCAAAAATAACCCATCAAATTTTAAATATGGTCTCTTGAAACAACTCCACATCTGCCCTCAGCCTAGTATGAGGGAGATCTTGTAACGTTTGTCGGTATTATGTTGGCCACAAATACTATTGCTGTATGAGGGAGATCTTGCAATGTTTGTTGATATCTTGGCCAAAAATAATATAACGTTTGTTACTAACAAAATAATAAAAAATAAATTTTTTTATTATCCGCCAAAAAAATGTGGGTCAGAAAAACAACTCAATATCGAGGAGATGTTGTAATGTTCCTACCTAGCAAAATAATAAAAAATAAAAAATTGAATTATTCGCAAAAAAATATTGGCCTTGCACATAGTTTTAAAACCATGTGCAAGGCCTCCTAAACAACCCATGGTTTAGGAGGGCCTTGCAAATGGTTTTAAAACCATGTGTAAGGCCTCCTAAACAACCCATGGTTTAGGAGGGCTTTGCAAATAGTTTTAAGACCATGTTAAAACCATGTGCAAGGCCTTCTAAACAACCCATGGTTTAGGAGGGCCTTGCAAATGGTTTTAAAACCATGTGTAAGGCCTCCTAAACAACCCATGGTTTAGGAGGGCTTTGTAAATAGTTTTAAGACCATGTGCAAGGCCTCCTAAACAACCCATGGTTTTAGGAGGGCCTTGCACATGGTTTTAAAACCATGTATGAGGAAGATGTTGTAGTGTTAGTTCCTAACAAAATAAAAAATATTATATCTCGGTCATAAATAATATTAAATATTAATAATACAAATATTATAGGTCGACCTTAAATAAAAAATGTGTCTTTTGCTTTGAATCAAATCAATGGCTATATATAGGACACACCAAAGTGATAGCTCCTTGAGTGCAATACTTAAGAAGAGGTTTGCACCTCGAGAGATTTTATCCCTCTCGTTGCTTGATAGAGCCTAGGATTTGGATCTATGCTGGTTCAAAACAACCTCCACAAATAGTTTTTCAAAACCACTTAAGAAACTTAACTCAAGTTGCCTAAATAGCTTTATTAAGACCTACTGTTATGTTTTTTGTTCACAATTTAAATATTTTTATTTATTTGAAAGTGGATTTTGTGGACCCTAGTTGTATGTTGTACGATGTTGGTTGGTTTGGTGCCAAATATGGCCCAAAATTGGTTGGTTGGTTTGGTGCCAAAAAGGCCCAAAATTGGTTGGATCTGCTTAGCCGTCTTGTTTCAATAACATTGCTTTTGAAAGCTATCTTTTTTGGAATTGCCAATTTTCTCCTTTAATAACAAGCATTTAAGGAAACCCCTTTATTCAAAATGTTTTCTACTTTGTAAAAATTTGAGAGCTCTAATTAAGCCCTTGATTGTGGTAAACTCTAAAAATATATAAAATTGTTGAGCTAATTTCCAATTTTTTTATTTAGAGATATATTTATATCTGATTGCGAAATGTCGAATCATTTTTTTTACATCTTGTCACTATTATAAGATATGTGGACATCAAAACAAACTATTTTGACCCATATACAACGTAGTCAACCTCCTTTATATATATTGGCTTTTACACAATTTCATTTAGGAGTATGTCAACCTTCCCCCTTTCACTGTCGCTATACAAATGCGTAAATTCTCTAAAAAAAAGGTTTGTTGGATTTTGGGTGAAGTCAATTCGCCCCTTGAACCCTTGTAAAACCAAATAATTCCATTTCTTCTTGCTTCATAACCCTCCCAACTTACCTCACTAACCTCAACCTAGTAAACCCAAAATATAAGGATCGAGACAAAGGAGATTTTTTATACCGCCACTTGAAATTTTGTGAGTTTAAATATGGATGTGCCTTGCTTATCACCCTTTCCTAGCGATACACTCTCTACTTGTGAAATTGTGCAAATTTAATGAATGATGTGCTTTGATTATCTCCCTTTCCTAGTGATATACACGTCTTGGCTCCTAGACAATAGGAGCTTGAGAATCCTCATTTTTCATTTCTCTAAATAGTAAGAGTTATATTTTGTATTAAAAGAGGTTGTAGCCTAACCAACCAACATAGTAGCACAAGATTTAAGGTGGTTGATTTCCTTGCAAATCTTTTATCCCTATGTCAAAATTTAGGGGGAGATTTCAAATGCAACCAACATAGTAGCACAAGATTTAAGGTGGTTGATTTCCTTGCAAATATTTTATCCCTATGTCAAAATTTAGGGGGAGATTTCCAATCTTTTCACTTATAACTACACTTTCTTCTAATTTCTTGCATAAAATATTTATAAACTATTTGCTTAACTGAATACACACACAATAGAAAAATTAGGGGGAGATTTCCAATGTTTTCACTCATAACTACACTTTCTTTTAATTTCTCGCATAAAAGATTTACAAACTATTTGCTTAACTAAATACACACACAATAGATTATTTTTTTACTAGATTGAAGTACAACCCCTCTCTTACCCCTCTCTTAATTAGGAGTGACTTCAGATTAGCTCTAATATTCCAAAGAAATATGAGTTTTTCTCTTTTATATTTTCTTTCTCAATTTGATTTCCTTTCTGAAGTGAGGGGAAGAGTGAGAGACTTTCTTTAAAATGTTGGCATAGGATAGATATTTTGAAGAATCGTAGACTTTATTCAAATCTCCAACATAAGACATATTTTGAAGAACCAATGGAGTGAACATGATGCACTGAAGGATTTTCTCAATCTTGTGTTCCATGCCATTATAGGAGTTTTTTTTATATTTGGAACGACAATTACCTCTTTTGGAGCCTTTTCTTGATCATCCATGGTTGAATTTTGAGTTGGTACATCTTTTGATGCATTTGGTTTGGCCTTCACATCAATAATGTCCTTATTCATAGGGGTCTTTGATATTTTCTTTTCGGGTGAGGTTTTGTTCTACTGGTGGATGGTTGAAACTTCCCTTTGTTTCTTGACATAATCTTCTTTATCTACATCTCGTAAAATTTCATATTGTTTTGTGTTTAAGGGGACATAAGTTCTTCAAGGAGAAGAGGGAGGGGAAATCCCTTCTTTCTATTAGCAACTACTTGGAAATGAGCCTAATCACCTTTAGGTGGGGGTTTTGAGGGGGTAGTAATTGGAGATTTGGGACAAACATTTGCAAAGTGACCAATGACCAATATTACATTTAAAGGGAAGATGTTCATATTCTATTTGGAGTTGATAATGATACCAATCATCTATTTGGAGTTGAATGACTTATGGTAACCCTTTTTCCGAGTCTACCTCCATGCAAATGCATGCACGAGAGAAGAGACCATTTTATGGTTCCACTGCTTCATTAAATTTCCCCAAGCCTCAAGTGATCTTGTCCCAAATAATTAATGGAAAATAGAGCAAGTGTGTCCAAGTTGGGGCAGAGGTTATTTCTTGTTTAGAATCAAATCTAAATACCTCTTTGAAAGAAACATTTATTTAGAATTCAAGAAATAAGGGTTGGATCTTAAAATAATATCTTTGCCATTGCTTGAATTGAAACAAGAATACAAAGAAACCTCTTCCCTTGGTAGAAACCCAATACCATCCTTTCAACTTTGATCATTGCTTAGTTTTCTTGAATCCAATGGTCAAGTAAATTAGGGCTTGGGTAGTGACCAATAATTTTTTTTACTAAGGCATTCTCTGCATATGCTACAGCATTACCATGAGCCAAATGGGATTTTAGTTTTAACAAGTGAATGTTTTCATTTTTTTTGACATATTTCTCGCTTAGATCTATATTCTTCTTGAAATCGAGCCTTTTGATTGCTTCAAATTTTTTTTCCAATAATATTATATGCATAAAGCTCAAAGTAAAATAACATTCTAAAAGATAACCATACTAGATAAAATAAAAACTAAAAAATATATATACTTAAATTAAAAATAAAAATAAAAACGAGGTTAATAAGCTCACAAACATCCCATAGTTATAGCCAAAAGATGCATAAACCTCTACATCTAAAACGATGCTAAGATTTGAGAAGCAACAACTAAGGGTTAACCCTAGCCATAGACAAATACATAACGACTACAAAACCCACCTCAATCCTATGATAATCCTCATTTTGCATTTTACAATATAAAAAAGTGCCTATGATAATCCTCATTTTGCATTTTACAATATGCTAAAATGTCTTCTTTATGGAAGAATTAAATAACATGGATAAACTTTTCCCATTAATATCTTTTTGTTGATTTCTCTCACATTTCCATGCGGAGGTATCATGTCATCTTCTTCCTTTTGCGTTTAACCATATGTTAAAGTGTCTCATTTGACATGGAATAATTAAATAACAAAATTAACATTTTTCTTTAATACTTTCTGGTTTTTTTCCAGACGAAAAATAACAGTTCCTTGATAATAGTCTAATACTCACTACAAGGGAACCATACAAAATATGACATCTCACATACATCAAAATATTAGAATAACTGATCTACCCACCAACAAATATCCCAAGGGGAAATATAGAGAGCCCAGAGGCCTTATCCTAGGAAAGGCTAATCAGGGAAAGACAAATAGTAACAGTCACACAAAGGTGACAACACAACATGCTGAAAACACTAAAAAATAAAGGAAACATACTCAAGGAAATGAGTAGGTCAATCAGAGCAAAGCTCTACTAAAATAGTTGTAATGAAACTTCCCCATCAACTAAGCCTTCGCAAGATTCTGTAAAGGTTAGATGTCCTGAGGCCATAATGAGCCCTTCCTTGGATAAGGTATCTGCCCTCTCATTATGTTCCCTATAGACATGTTTGAAGTCCACAGCTGACAAGGATGCAATGAGATTTTTTATGTCAGTACACCATGCCTCCAAGTTCAGGATGGTGAGAGCAGAAATGTCCTTGGCCCAATTTATAATCACTGATGAGTCTCCGAAAACATGTATGTGAGGCAACCCAATTTCTTTTGAAAAGAATAAAAGAGCCCATAGTGCCAATAGATCTGATCGGGTATTTGTACTTTTACCACAACCTAGTTTGATCGAGAAATGATGTGATTCACTGATCCATATACAGACTCCTGCACCTCCAGAGATATCAGTAGCAGCTCCATAAAAAAATCCCATTGGAAAGGATTTGTTAGTAGGTCTACCAATGTTCTTGACTTTGGACCGTTTTCTCTGGGGTACCTGGTATGCTGCAACGTCTTGCATGATAGAGTGACAAATCCAGGAGGAATTTGGAAATTTGCCTTAAAAAATGAAACAGTTTCCGGTCTTCCACAAATTCCAGATGAAGAAGAGAGGGAGCTACAGTAAATCATTCTTCCTTTTAATCAAGTTTAAAATGTTTTCTATAACAAAAGAGTCAGTGCAAATCAAATGTACATCATAAATTATGCCAAGACTTATGATAGCTTCCTGTACAAAAATACATTCAACAAACATGTGATAGATTGATTCCGGTTTGCACTTACAGAGACTGCATCGATTGGGACCACTCCATCCTCTTTTAATCAAATTATCCAAAGTATTGATTTTATCTTTTAAAACCAGCCATATAAAACATTTAATTTATGTGGGATGCAAAAGTTCTAGACCTGAGTATAAATGCTGTGATGTGCCAGAGGCATATTTCCTGAGACAATGAGCTCATACGTGCTACTAGCAGTGACCATGCCATTTTTTGTATTATGAAGCCAAAGAAGGGAGTCTTCAGAATTCTGGATCTTTATGCCTCCATGAGTGAGGCCATTTACAAAGACAGTCCATTGGTCAACCCATTCACCCGTGAGATGTAAGTCACTTGCAGAATACCAATAATTTGGACCATGAGCCTCCCCATCCAAATTCTGTGCATGGGCGAGATGAGTGATCCCCTAATCAGTCAGGTAGTCCCTAAGGCCATCAAAAAGAATGAAGGGTGCATTGAGGCTAGCAATGGGATCCATTCCTAGTCGAATATTCAAACCATTACCTACTTTCCAACCAAGTTTGCAGGTGATCCAAGATAGTACTCTAATAAACCCGTTCTAGAAAAAAGAAGTTCCGCATACCTGGATTGACCGAGATCTGAGCCAGACATCCAGATGTATGTTTTTTAAGTATTTATGAACTACAATTCGATTCCAAATACCTTTTCCCATTAGTAGCTGCCACATACTTTTGAGTCTGAGTGAGGACCCAAACCATTCAAGATTATTTATGTCCCAGCCTCCGAATTCAATGGGCGCCAAGATGGATTTCCAGTCAGCCAAGTGTAATCTTTGATGGCCATCTGAGTTCCCCTAGAGGAAGGAGAAGATGGTTCTTCTCAGTGAGTTCATAATGGATATAGGAGTGCGAGCTAAGGCAAACTAGTAAACCGCTAGGCTAGTAAGGACCAATTTTATTAGTACAACTCCACCCCCCAGAGAAAGCATTATGTAGGTCCAATTATTTATTTTCCTTTCAAACATTTCAACAAGCCATTTCCAGTCAGAAGGTCTGTAGCCTAGTGGCTTGAGGTGGTATCCCAAGTATTTAAATCCAAAAGTGATTGGTTCCATACTGTAAGGAAGAATAGCAGAAATTTGTCTTCTAGTCTCTTCATCAACGTCATTAAATAGAAAGGAAGATTTCTCCCTGCTAACAAACACGCCCGTAGTCGAAAAAAATAAGTCTAGAGCATCTTTGTATGCCTACCATTCCAAGGCCGAATAAAATCACATCATCTACGAAGAGAAAACAAGTAATTAACAGGCTAGGAGAGAACTAAATGCCCTTAATGAGTCCCTTTCTATGAGCATCATTGATGATAATATTGAGAGTTTCTACGATGATAATGAAAAGTAGGGGAGATAATGGACAACCTTGACGTATTCCTCTTGATGCTGTAAAGAAATATGAAGGTGTCCCATTTACTAAAACAACGAAACAAGGAGAGGTCACACAACCCATAATCCAATTCACCCCTTCCAGTGGTATACCTATCTGCAAGAGGACAAGTCTCAAAAATGTCCAGTTCACACGATCAAAAGCTTTGACTAAGTCAAGTTTAAGAACCATGACCTTCAAATTTGTAATTTTATAGAATGCAGGACCTCCTGTGTGATTCCAACAGGTTCTGTAATGTGTCTATCTTTTAGAAACCCAAATTGCTGAGCAGAGATAGCTCTGTTAAGGAGAGGCTTCAAGCGGTGGGAAACAATTTTTGAGTTGACCTTGTATACCAGGTTACACAGAGAAATGGCGCGAAAGTCAGCATATGTGCTAGGATTTTCGCACTTGGGGATCAAAGTCAGGAAGGTAGAGTTTATGGCTTTTGTAACTTTACCTTCAATTCTTGCTTGTTCAGCAGCATTACATAATTCTTGCCCAACAACATCAAAGAAAGTCAGGAAAAATTCAACCGACCATCCATCAGGACCCGAGCTTTTATCCTTTTTAAACCTCCTCAGTACAGCTTCAACTTCTGAGAGAGAGATAGGCACGAGAAAGCTTTCTTTTTCCAGGTCGTGAGTAAAGGATGGAAAAATACTAATTACCTTAAGTTGGTCAACAATACTAGATCTACCATCATCCTTAACTAACTCAGAAAAGTGATTTTTGCTCAGTTGCTTAAGAGGAGTATCTTCAAAAATCATATTACCATCAATATCTTTGAGTGAACAGATAGTTTTTGAATTTCTTCTGGCTGAGGCACAGGCATGGAAGAATTTTGTGTTAGCATCACCCTCACTGATCCAGAGATCTCTGCTCTTTAATCTCAGGGTAGTTACCTCATGATCAAGTAATTTCTCCTTTTTAGATTTTAGAAACCTCAACCTATCAGTATCAGTGTCAGAGAGAAGGCCAAAGTCCATCTGTAGGAGGGAAGTAATTTTAGAGTTAATATTCAGTAGGAGCTGTTTCCTTGTGCATTTTTTCTTCCTTTCCCAGATTTTAACAGTCTCTTTAAGTCTACCAAGTTTGTGGGAAAGGGTCTCCAAATGGTCACAAGGTCGATGAGATGAGGGTTTTAACTAGGACCGAGAGACAAGGGATGCAAAATCATCTTCCAAGATACATGCTCTATTAAATTTGAAAGGGTAGCACTGAGAAGTGAGCCTTTGGCCCCATTCCAAACAAATGGGGTAGTGATCTGAAACTTCAAAGGGTGTGGCCCAAGTTTTATAGCAACCGAGAGTGGGAATAAGATGATCAGAAATCAAGAATCAATCGAGTCTTTTGCTAATACCAGCACCCCCCACATGACCATTTATCCAAGTTGGGAAAGGAGCACACATGAGGAGGCCCACCAGACGGTTGCTTGAAATAAGTTGAGAGAAGGAAGTTGACAGAGGATCAGAGTGAGCTCTAGTACCCCAGACTTCAGATGAGGAGAGTGTGAAGTTTAAATCCCCAACCAGAAGGATATTGGGTAAGGCAAGTAGACCACCAGCTAATACATTGTTCCAGAAGTCAGTGCGGTGGGAATAAGGTCCGTAGTAGTTAATAATAGAAAACACCTCTGATAAGACTTTTAGGCTTAAGGACAATACCAACCAAAGAGGAGAAAGCTTTGCAGCGAACCAGATGAGGGTTCCAACCTGAGAGAAGACCATCAGAGAGGCCATATGCATCTATGACACAGAACTCCCAACCAGGTTTGATCTAAGAGAAAGAAAGGAGATTTTGGGAGAAGTTACACATTGTTTCTTGGATAGGAATCATGTTAGGATTTAGGTCAGAGAAGAGAGAGCTAAGGGCTTTTTCTTTGGAAACCCCTCCAAAACCCCGGATATTCATGGACAGAAATTTCATGGGGAAGCTGACCCCTCAGGTGTCACATGCTCTAAGTACCTGTGAAGGACAAGGTGAAGGTCGGGGTTGTCTAGCTGCATTCTTCAGTCTAGTAGAGAGTGGAGAGTATAGTCCTGAAGCTCTAGAGTTAGAGGGTAGGGTTTTCTTTGACTTTCGAATAGTCACATTTTCAAAGCGAATGGAGTCTAAGGGTAGAGTGGATGGAGAGATAGGTGATTTATCTATAAATATGGATAGGGACTTTAGGAGGGAGGGATCTAGAAACGCTGGGTAGTCCCTAGAACTAGTGGCAGAAGTACTGGTGGGTAAAGGATCAGTGCAGGGCATAGAACTAGGTGGAGTTGAAGAGGAGACTGGAAGGGAGGGATAATGCTCCAAAGTAAAAGGAGGGGGATCTTCAGGAGAGAGAGTAAGAGGAGGTGCTTGGGGAGAAATGGGTGATGGTAGAGGGAGTTTAGCAGGAAAAGATAAATGATCAATAGGGGGCACTTTTTTAGTCATAATAGGTCTGGAGAGGCGTGCACAGGTTTCTACATCTTCAATGTACAACAATTCACCCTTTGAGAGCCCTTCATAAGGTGTAGGCGAGGAGGATACATACAAATTTTCAAGAGGGTGGGGGGTAGACTGAGTATAGGTTTGAGGAGGGTCTTCAGAAGATAAAGAAGGAGAGGGGCTAAGGTCAAAACCCCGAGTAACAGACCGACCTTGGAGGAGAAGGGAGAAAGAACTGCGTAAGTGTCTAGTCTCATGACAGTAGTTGCATCTAAATGACATATGGAGATAATCTAACCTTTGTGATATGATATGCTCACCACACATAATGTCAATGTCTGCGAGAAGACCTTTGGAAACATCAAGTTCAACAAGGACCCTAGCCATTCTCTTAACGAAAATCAAGTGAAAGTCTTTCTCAAGGGCCACAAAACGACCAATCGAGGTTGTCAAACCAGTGAGGAATTCCTTATTCCAGAGGGGGAAAGGTAGGGATGGTAATAAGACCCAGAGATGGTTCTTAATGACCCTCTCCTTTAGCGGGTCAAAACCTGTATGCCATATGATTAAGACCAAGGATCCCTTCTGGATGGTCCACAGAGAATTCAGGATGCGTATGGTGTCATGTTCTTCGATGAAAACAAAGACAAGCCATTTGTTCACGAGAAGGCTAACGGTGGGTACATAATCAATGATGGGATTCCAATGGATAGTCGCCCAGTCGATCCATTCTTCTTTGGTCATGGAAACATATTCAAGCCTCCCTATGAGCGCTCTGCAACAGAGGGTTTCAACCTTATTGAAGAAGACATCATGCCCTAACACATAATGACGATTCGAGTCCAACACTTTAATGGACTTTGTCTTACGACGAGCATGAGATGAGGACTGAAAACAAGGGTGTCTATTATTCCCACCACCCACCAAGGATGAGAAAGGCCCACCACCCTCCGTCATATCTGGTATAACCTCTAGTCAACCCAAGTCGAAAGGAAGGAGAACACAGGGTCTGTTCACCAAAATACTGGGAGGAACCAATCTGAATAAGCAGAACACAAAAGCAGGGAGGAAACGACCTGTACTTACAGAGCAGGAGATTGCCTAAGCTAGTAGAGCAGGTGAACAGCTAAAGCCGGGGGTTACAGGACACACAAAACGAAAACCCCGAGGCCAAGGAGCATCCCAATAATAAAAAAATAGGGTACCGACAAGACAAGGAAACAACATAAATCGAGAAGGCAGACATAACAACCAGAGCAAGAAAAAACAAACCCTAAAATAATAATGCTAATTCCCACTTTTTAATCATGGTTGGTACTAGCCCTCTGGTAAGGAGGGTGGACTCCATGTGGGGTGGCCGCCACCATGTGAATGGCAAAACCTTTTGGTGAAGGCGTTCAGACCAAGCCCCAAAAAAACCCTAATACTAAAAAATAACAATAAATAATAGATACATCAGTAGAGCACCTGATAAATGCAGTTCACCAGTCTTTAGATGTCGGAGCCGCAGAGAGCAGTTGATAACGCCTTTGGGTCAACAGTTGAGACAAAGAAAACCTTAAAACCCGGATTAGCCCACTGATGTGAGGTTGCAGTTCTGTAACTGTCGCCGAAGAGTCAACAAGATGATGAGGGTCTCGGTAACCGCAAAGACAAAGGATTAACAAGAGCACCAAGACGCAATACGACGTGCATGGCAACAGAGCAGTCAAGTGCCCTTAGGACCGAAAGGTGGCGAGCAAGGAAAGACCCAGAACCGAAGGGAGGCAAGAAAGGTATAACCCTGAAGAAACCAAGGGTTTTCAGAAACTCAGTGTCTTCCGAGAAGTAGAACCACCTTGGAGTTGTCCGCCGGAGGGTTAGGAAGATCGTCAGTAAACCAACATGCAGAAAAACGGAGCGCCATTAACGCCAGAATACCTCTCTGTGTCTCTTAGCTTCATGAGTTTTCTAATACATGAACAAGGTGTAGCAGTAATGCTGCATATTCCCTCGTTTGGATATAGTTTATTTGCGTCCAAAATTAATACTTTTTGTTTGTTCTCTCACATTTCCATGTGTAAGTCCCATGCCATATTCAATATGTCATGTTTACTTTTTACCTATTTCTTCTCTCCATTTTTATTAGGATTTTTAAACTCTATTTTCTTCTAACCAAGACGTGGTCAATGTGCTAAGATTTAAGATTATGGTGAGATTTTGCATACCATTGAAATGCGGTTATATGCATTCATCTACTTGGTAACTTTCCTTTTATTAATTTTTTTAGTTTTTTCTTAAAATTAGTTTTTTCTATTTAAGACGAGGCTAACGCAAATCATAGTAAATACATTTTTATATCAATATGTAATTGTATGTATTCATGATTGTGAGCACACATAGGTATCTCTTGTTAAGGTTTGAAATTTAATAAAGTTTTATTAACTATTTGATTTCACCAACTTAACAAATTATATTTTCCTTAATGTTTGAATTTTTATTTTTTTATAAATCTAAATTTAATAAATATCCTTTCAAATCTCATCATTGCCGGTCCTTGTAATTTATGCTATATATTATTCACTTTTTTAAAAATGAAATAAACATTATTTATATAATAAAACCTTTATAGATGGAAGTGGCTATGACATTTTTATAGTTTTTACAATTTTTTGACAAAGTAAAATGAGTTTGTTATCAAATATGTATAAAAAATGGGCAGCATAAAAAGTACTTATTTTATTGAACTTCACAACACATTTCAACACAAACTTCAAACCAAAAATTTAACAAGAAATAGTGAGCACAAACTTCAGACTCCTTACCAAACTAAGGTATGCACACGTAATTGAACCTAACTTGGTTACTTATGTATGTAAGCTTTCATCTCATTGATCAATCACTTTTGTAATTCATTCATTGATATATTATATTGAGCATTTATTTGATTAATGGAGATTTTTTTTTTAAAGAAACAAGAAAGATTCTATTATATATAAAAGACCGCTAAAAAGTAAGGAAGATTACAGACGCCACTAGATGGCTACATTCATCCGATGCTATGCAGAGCAAACCAAAAATTACCCTAAATCTTTCTTTCCATTGGCTATTGATAGTCCAAGGGTTATAAGAATTCCCAAAATAGATTCTACAAAAGACACCTAGGATCATAATGCAATATTTATTATCATCATTGACTCAATTGATGCAAGAATTTTGTGGATATGTCTTCATTTCTTCTTGAGGTTGCTGGGGAGCACATGATTCTTTAGCATCCTTGTGTTGTTGGGAATCATCGTCCTCCTATTCAAGAGTTATGTTCGAATCTGTAGATTTAAAAATCAATTGAGAAGAGCCTCCTTGATCTCCTTTTAAAAAATGATTAGACTCCCCCAAAGCTTGATGTGATTTGCACTCTTCATTATCTGTCCACCTATAGTGATAATAAAGACGACCAGACTGAACATCAACTCTGGGGTAATAACTTTCATTTCTTATGATGCGACTTTTGAAAATCCTTGAGTCGAATAGATGTATTATGAACTTTGACATGGGATACGGGAAATGTTTGTAGAGAGTTTCTCTATTTACTTTTAGCGTTCCATATTTCTCCTTTAACGCTAAATTGGCTTACGTGTTCGCCTCTTGGTTGTTGATTCTTAAAACATGATATACTCTACCACAGTGAAAAGCTTGAATTTCTTTGAAGATCCTCCTAAAAAGGGAGACGAATCCCATGCCAGAGGGAATATTACATGATTTTAACAAATTGATGACCATCATGGAGTCTCTTAGTATGATTAGGGAACTATAGCCATTCTTATCAGCTAAACGAATTCCCCGTAAAAGCATAAGAGCTTTAGCTTGGTTGTTTGTTTCCCTACCAATATTCCAAGAGAATTGATGCTAGTGTTTCCTCTTGGGGATATTGTCTCCCCTCCTACACCTGCCTCCCTAAGGTTACCTTTTGAATCTACATCAAAATAGAGGATATTGTGAGTTTGATTGGCTATCCAAACCTCAAATTATTGAGGGGTAACATGAAACTACGAGCTCGATCTGGAAGAGTTGGTACATGAAGAAGGGGAAGGTGACAAATTGACATTCTAGGATGGATCTTTAGCCATGAAATCCATGTACTTTCATCATTTATCAAGCGAGTAAAATCCTTTTTCCTTTTTTTATTATGACTGATAAACTCAATAACATACTTCTGCTTTTCATAACCACAATCAATGGGGAAAAAAATTCCTTTGAGAAGAGAACCTCGTTTCTAGCTAGCCACAACATCCAAGTAGTGAATTTCACCATCCCATGTATTTAAACGTGATTTTGATGGATAGTGATCCCTTGCAATTCCTTTTCTAGTTGCTGATTAAGTTGAATGCTTGATTAGGCCATCTGATGTGCGGGAACAAGATCCCATTGACTAGTTTCCAAACTTCGACGACATATGACACTTTAGGAAATGGTGGTCATTGTTCTCTTCTTCCCCTTTACGGAGTGCACATATAAATGGAACATGGAAATTCTTTCTTAGAAGATTCTCACCCGTTAAGAGATTACCATGAGTAAGAAGCCAACATGAAGAGTTAATCTTGGGTAGGTTGTCCCAATTCCACACTTTATTCCATTTTCTTGCCTTGGGGGAAAAATCAGTTTGGTTTAGAGACACATTTTAGTGTTCCTTAACAAAATAGATTCCTCGTCCCCAACCTCCAGGATCTCCCAAATTTGAAAGGGAGGGGACACATATTTTTCAGTTTGTGACACAAGATTTGAAACCTCTCTTTAAACTCCTCGGGGAGTATAATGGATTTCTATTTTTCCCATGATCCTCTTTCATTCCAATCCGATATCAACAATGGTTATGATGCCATACGTTTGGCACCAAATTTTTAAGGGATGGAGATTCAAATCAAGCATTTAAGGAGGATTCCCCATGATGTTATCTTGCCATTTCTAGGAATCCAAATAATTTTCTTCACAAAAGGTTGATGTCACGTCCCCACCCTTCTACCGATGAGAGGACGCGACTATAATGCTAACATTTCGGGCAATATAGCCCCATGAACATAAAATAAAATGCATTGAACTTAAACATACACAGATGCATAAATGATTATCAAACAACGGAAGCAATTTCATTCATTCACAGCATTTAACATGTTCATATGGATTTATAAAACAAACACAGTTGCATGGATTTAAACACAAGAATACTTATCTTAGAAGAAGCTTGTCCCGCAACCAGCTACGTCGCTGCAACGTTCCACCCAAAAATAGGCGAGTGTGCCCATCAATCACTCAGCAACACTGCCACCCTTGAGCTAGGCATGGTTACACAAGGAATAAGGGGAAACTAGTAGGCTCACACATAGCCAAGGATACACAAAACTCAACCAAGCCAACATAGTTGGGTTTATCAGGATAACAGGGAGCTGAAAAGGTTGGCTGCTAAGCTAGTGAGCTCAATCCAAGAGCTATGGACACCTCCACAAGATCTAGCATGACTTCTAATACATCCACACACACCCAACGCAAGGAAGCATCCCCTTCTCTGCTATGCAGTCCCTCAGGCCACGCCTTCCCTTCCAGTGCTATTCAGGGGGTGCAGAGAAGAAAGTCAGCCCTATAGCTCTGTCTGTGAGGCTCATGCACACACTAAGTTTATCAAGCAAGCTCAGACCCCATTTCCACTCCAAAAACAGTTCAACCAAAATAACAGAGGCATACACAACAATTTCCAGATCTAGGATTGATGAAAAATCGACTTGGGAGCCAAAATTAATTTGCAGATGGGTAAAACAACCCCCTTAGCAGAAATTCGAATTCCAAATTCATTTATGGCCCTATCGTGGCCAAAACGAACTCAATCGGCACCCAAAATTTGTGGCTCTGTTTCCCCCATTGGCTGTGCAACTCTGAAGCACGAAATTCCCCAACCGTGGAGAGTTGGAAACAACCCAAAAATGCCCAGGAGTGATCCCAACCACTGAGCATTAACAAAAACACTTCCCAACCTTGGGAAAAATGAAGAACACAACATAGAACGTGAATGGTGAATGCCAGGAGCTCCAAAAACGTGGGGAAGACAAAAAACGTGGATGTTTTCACACACAGGAAGTTCAGAATGTCTAAGAGATCTCACGTGAAGGAAAAATGGTGAGGAAAACATCAAAACATGAAAGCATGGTAGAATGGCCTACGTTTTTGGGTTTTTGCTTGCCCAAGGAGTCAAAACGCATTTCCCAACAACTGATGGCTTCTCCAATTCGAATTTGGGCTGTCATACCTTGCCCATCCCCTGCAATAACCAACCCAACCAATTTTTGGCAGTAATAAATGATTGGGTGAATGAGACAAGAAAGGTAGTTGACAGTTTGATGGGTTCTCCCTCTGACATTTGGCTTTTCCCCATTGGCGCAAAGGTTTGAATACCCCCCCCTCCCCCCCCCCTTATCCTTAGGAAATCATGCCCCTTCTCATTATTGTTGCATTGACATAGTTGGTTGTAGGTATTTTTAATTAAAATGCATATTTACATGTTGTCCAAATTATAATGTGCCTGGTTAGCACAAAATACCATCGGCATCGATTTTAATCGCTGAACATATAACGATAATCGATGGTGAGGATTTTTCCTATAGCTCCACACCATGATTAATTACAATATATACATCATATACATTTAATGCAAACGGGGTGAAAAACATGGTGTTACAGTTGATAGTAGAGAGGATGAGTTTCCAGATGGGGGAGCCAGTCCACCTAATCAGATGATGCTAGAGGCATTTTATCCCGTCTTGATGGAAGTACTTTTGAGTGATTCCCTTTTTTTCCACCAGTCTTCTTCTCTAGAAACAATCCACCACATAATTTTTCCCCTAATGCTCAATTTTCCATAGTAGGATCTCTTATGCCAAGACCTCCATTTTCTGTAGGCACTCTAAATTGCTTCCAATTTACCAAATTCATTTTTTTGAATTGGTTTCTCCCCTTTCCATAAAAATATTTTAATTTCCTTCGAAATTGCTTCTTTGGCATTAACAAGGCCCAACTACGTTGAGAGTTGGAATGCGAGGTAGACATATAAAATTTATTTGATCAGGACTTACCTTCCATCTAAGTTCAACCATTGAACCCCTCTATGACAAGATTTTCCTTTGAATTTTCTCAATGGTTTGAGTCCACTCCGATTTTCGCACTCCTTTAGAATTGATGGGGATTCCCAAGTATTTGAAGAATTGCCACTCTTCTTTGACTGGGAATTTCAAGATTTGTGCTATAGTGGCCGTAGTATTTTTGCAAGTGTTCCATAAATAAATTTGGCACTTATTCTGATTGGTCTTTCCCCCGTATACTCTCAATAAAACATCAAGAGTATCTTTGAATATTTGGGCTAGTATGATTGAGGCTCCTCCAAGAAAGAGAGTGTCATCTGCAAATTGCAAGTGGTTTATTCGTTTGACTCCCCTCACTATTTTAATTCTCATTATTCTTTTCTCTCTTATTACTATTTCTAACTGTCTGTTCAAAGATTCCACCATTATAATGTAGAGGTAAGGACAAAGAGGGAATCCTTGGCATATGCCCTTGGATAGTCTGAAGAATTTGGTCAACCTCCCGTTGACAAGGAGTGCGATCCGCAGGATACAAACACACACTGCTATCCAAGCCATAAGGTTCACTCCAATTCTAAGTTTGGTAAGAATTGCAAAATGAAGCTGTGTCTAACCCTGTCAAAAGCATTAGCCATATCCAATTTGATAACCATTCCTTTTTCACCTCTTTCCTTGCTTGAGTGGATTGATTCTTGGACCAACAAGATATTGTCCAACATTTTCTTTTTGTCAACAAATACTTCCTGGTATTTTTAAATGAGTTTCTGCATGAGGGATTTTAGTCTATTTGTGATAATTTTAGCGATCATTTTATAGGAAACATTGCAAAGAGAGATGGGGCGAAGTCTGGAAAAGCTCATTGTTTTTTCTTTTCTTTTGGGATTAAAGCAAGGAAAGTTGAGTTGGTGCTGCCTCCTATTTTGGTTTCCTTATGGGAATAATGGATCATTCTAACCAGATACTTTTTTATTATTCTTCAACAATAGAGATAGAAATGACTCGTGAATCCATTTGGTCCAGGCACTTTGTCTAGGTTCATTTGTTTTAAAACTTCCCAAATCTCTTTTTCCTTAATTATTTCCATCAACTTTTCGTTATCAGATCACAATATCTTTTTAGGGATATCATTCGTTAACTATTCATGTGCTTCCCAGTCCCCTTTGTTCTCTTCTTGTAGAAGGTTTTCAAAATGTTCTTTGGCTGCCACCTTTAGCTATTATTTTTCTTTGACTGTAGTTCTATCCTCTTTTTGATTTCAATGACCTCGTTTCTAAATATCCTTGCGTTGTTTTTCCCATGGAAGAACTTCGTGTTCCTGTCACTAGCTTGAATCCATAAACTCCTAGATTTTAGTCTCCACCGTTCTTCATTCTCTTCGAAGAAATTCTTGATATTCACAAAAGTTATTTTTCTCTTCCACTAGCAGTTGGGGGATAATGTCTTCTCCTCCATTTCCATTCTATTGGATTCCATTTTCTTTACCAGTTCCTTTTTCTTTATTTATCCTTCCCTTCTTTATCCTTCACCCATTTTTTTAAATCGTTTTTGGTGTTTTTCACTTTTTGTTCCCAAATGAAGATGGGGGTCCCAAAGATCCACAGGGACCGAGATTTTTCTACTAGGACTAAGAAGGAGGGATATTTATCCTAATGGAGGGTGAATTTGAAAGGGATGGGACCAAGATTGTCTTGCTAATATACTACAAGCGAGATGGGTCTATGATATGAAACTTCCCAAGGGAGAATATTGGACGTGAATTTGAATTGATCTTCCAAAATAGAAGTGCTAATAAGGAATCTGTCGAGCCTGGCCTCTATATGACCAAGCCCCAATATCTTATTAGACCATGTGAATCTTCCTTTTGAGGGCTAGGCATCCCACATGTCAAAAAGATAAATTAGATCCTCCATATACTCTCTAGATTAGTCCCTTACTAAATTCCCTCCCTTTTTCTCAGAGGCTCGCATGACTATGTAAAACTCTCTAGCAACAACCAGGGGTAGGGGGCCTATTCCATCTTGATGATTTAAAGAATCCTAACACTGCATTTTTCCTGTATGGCTATTTGGCATGTAAACATTGAAAATAGTGAAAGATACTCTAAAAGGGAGATAAGTGAGTCTTACCTAGATCTAGTTGGAGTCTTGGTTCCAACTTTCCAATACGAAGAAGGAGCTATTCCAAAGCATACAAATTCCTCTAGGATATCCCCTTGAGCTAACTGCATAACCTGAAATGCTATTCCAAAAGTATTACTTTCTTTTAGGACTTATTGGTCTTGCAATTTTATTTCCTGGATTAGAAGAGCAAGGTGTTTTTGTTTCTTTACCAAACTTCTCATTTCCCTTTTTCTTTTTTTTGCGCCCCTATCCTCTACAATTCCAGGAAATGATTTTAATCATTTGGACACATTTCTGGGATGACCATCTTTCGCAGGGGCTAATCCTCCCATGTTCCTTAGAAGTCTACCATCTTTCCTTGTATGCCTATCAATGGTAGATTACTTTCCCAACTCTATTTCTTTTTTGGCTTCCTCTTCCCTTCTGTGGTTGTTCATTTTTCCTACCAACCTTCTTTTTGGAAGCAGTGAGAGGGCTCTAAGGTTCTGTTTCCGTCCCTAGCCCACTCTCAAAATCTTCTGCTCCATGATTTGAACTAGATGGAACATGCTCATTATCTTATTATAGTTATCCTTCCTCTTCATCTCCCATTTCAACCTCCATATTCTCTTTGTCGTTACCTTCTTGGGTTCCATGAGGTTGTCTTACTGCCCCTCCTCTTGGTCTGATAGAATTTCATATCGATTTGGGATACTATGCCACTGATTCTGTTTCTTCTCTAGGACGATTCATGTGTCTCAACCTCCCTGCTCCTTTCTCAGTTTTCATTAGAGGGAAAATTTTTCCTTGATTGATCTTCGTTTCTATTTCTTCTTTGGCTCCTGCCACCAATCATCTTGTCCTCCCTCATGTCTATCCTCCGTGGCCTTGGGACTATATTTCACAAGGTGCCGATATTTATGGAAAACCTTTCATTTGAAAGGGAGTTGCTTGTAGGTGATTTGTTGGAGATACGATTGGCCATTTAGATTGAGATGAAATCCTTTTGACAGGCCTTTTTCTAGATCCACTTCAACAAATATTCTAACACATGCTTGAAAGCCATCCTTTGGCTCAGACTTATCGATATATTTCCCCAGAGTGTTCCCAATTTCCTTTAGGGTTTCTTCGTTCCAACAATGCAAATGGAGGAAGGGGAGTCTTATCCGAATAGGAACTGCAGAGGGGATATCATTCTCGGGATTGAATTCTGGGGTCCATCTATTTAAGTACATGCCTATTTCCCCCATGAAATATGGGCTACTTCTAAATATTAGATCCCTATATATATATATTTTTTTCTGTGAACATGAAAGCAACAAATTCTCTTCCAAAGAAAGCTTGTGACATTAGGCCCTTGATAAGAGGTCTCTAGTTTTTCTCCACCCAAAAGGAAACAAATTTGGGGGATTGGAAAATACCGGTAAATTGCCATACTAAATCGTTTTCTATAAGGGTCAAAGATCTAGCTTTGTCTTGGACTTGGATTTTTGGAATTTCTTCAAGTCTCTTAACAATCCTGGAAGAGTTGAGCTTGAAATCCAAGAGAAGATTGGCCAAGAGGTCCATGAACACAACTTCATCATTAGGGGGAGGAGGGGGGGTTCCATAGCCCCGCTTGGAGAGGTCCTGTGCAGATCCAAAGGAGCTCAGAGCGCATAAAATGGAATTCAATCAACCACAACTATGATTATAGACTTATTGACAAGATTAATGAAGACTACTTAGCTTAGATGTTTTTTTGAATTTTATCTTTATTTCTATGCAATTGTATTTAAGTCTTATCTCTTTTTAAGATTTTGTACAAGCAAGTTTTCAACTTGGTTAGTTTATCTTATAACACGAGCAAATAGATAAGTTTCTAGCACTTGTATAAACTTTTTACATCAATCAATTGTTACACACCTTCAATGAAGAGTACTTGGAGTTGTTAAGGATATATTTTGTGAGTTTGGAGTTTCTTTCTAAGATATTTTTGAAATTGGCCATTAATATATTCCATTAGACTGACGAGATTCAAATTCATCCTTATTATTCATTCATTTCCTAAGGTACAACTAATAAACTTTAGGATATGCCCATTGTGGTCTAAAAAAGCCCTCTTAGGTTTGTTTGTCTTGAATTTCCCCTATACGTGGCATCAAAATTAAATTTGTCATGCAAACAACTCAATTTCAACCTAGGTGAGTGGAGAGCCCTCGTGTGTGTGAGGGAAGGTACTGGATCTGTTGGAGTTGATTTCCATATGTGATAAAAATTTGTGAGCCTTAATGGGATAATTTATCTTGTATATTATCCCAAACCAAATAAAAAAACAGTGTCTATCGATTTCAACCTTGAAATTGTTAAGGTCATCTTTATATTTTTGATCTTTGTTTATGCTTAACATATTCAAATCAAAATTAAGTTGTACTAGTATTAAAGTTGATTTAATGTTTTTTTTTACCAATTTCAAGTAACGAGGTGTTTCCAAGTATATCAAACAACCCTGTGTTTCAAAAACATAAGGAATGCATACTATTTTTGATCTATATTAATGCTTAAGATATTCAAATCAAAAGCAAGTAGTAGTAGTTTTAAAGTTGATTTAATGGTTTTTTTTTACCAATTTCAAGTAACGAGGTGTTTCCAAATATATCAAACAACCCCGTGTTTCAAAAACATAAGGAATGCATGAATACTTTGTTGTAGTTTTGAATGGTTGAATAACAAGCTTTCTGAAAAGTCAATATGGTTTTGGGAAAGTATTATTAAGTGATTAACTCAACTAAGTTTCAGATAAGGGCAATATATTTTAGCAACCATTGAAAAGGTTAAATTATAAGGTTTGGATGATATTCATAAACATTGTGATAACCTAAATGTTTTGGGTTTTAAATTTTGGTGTATACCATGCTTGTCTACAATATCAAAGGCTCTAATAGTGTTGTGGAACAAGCTTCACTAACCTTAATAAGGTTTTGACCAAGCCTTATTGGTTGACTACATTATGCTTCATTAAAAACATGTTTAACTAAGTATTACATAAGTTGTAATTAAGTTTAAGTTTATGGTAGGTGTTGAACTCATAGTGATTCCGAGGAGGGTGAAGGTGGGGGTGAATCAATATCACACAAAAAATTGTCACCTTATCCAATTGTAGCACTAACAATTAGACTAATACATAAAACACAATTTTTAACATCGACATCTTTATTGTGAAAAACCAAAAAGATATGTTTCTTACAAATTCAATGTAAACACCATTTACAAATTACAACTGTTTTCAAGCTTCAACTTGCGAGAGGCACTAATCTCCAATATAAAAAGATTTGCAGATACTAATATGTAGGAAACACCAATCCCCTTAGCCGAGCAACAACTCAACAAAGATTATGTAGGCACCCACCTACTTGTTGTCTTCAAACAAATGTATAAATGTTGGTACAATCCTCTTCAAATCTATTTTATTTTTAGTCTTCAATTTACCCTTTATCAACCATACAATTTGTTCATCAACCTTCACCTACAGAAAATCTAGTGATTGGTTTAACATGTTCTGCAGTTCCAGTAACACCCTTTAGTTCCTGTAACATGTCTTGTGCATTTCATGTAGCATTCTTTAGTTTCTGTAACGTCCTATAATTACAATAACACACGTCCTGTGCATTTTCTGTAGCGTTATTCAGTTTTTGTAACGCCCTTCAATTCTGTAACACACGTATGGTGTATTTTTTGTAGCATTCTTCAATTTTTGTAACTCCCTTCAGTTCCTTTAACACTCATACTGTGTATTTCCTGTAGCGTTCTTAAGTTTCTATAACACCCTTCGTACCCCATAACTTCACTTACACTACTTCACCCTGTTCTAGCACGATTCATGTCTTCATGCTATTTATACAAAGTTCTCTTTTTAATTTGATTCCCACACACCCATTCACAACATGCAATCCTTATATAATTCACACATTAATTTGTTGCTTGCAATCTCAAAGTTCTCTCTTTTTGATTCGTATGCATGTAATATCCAAGAAATTAATACTTGCTCATATTACTCAATTTTTTCTCAACCATTCACTGCTTGTAGTCTTCAAAGAAAAAACCCTGAGCTTCCTCAATTTATTGAGTCATATACTTGTATTCAAGTATACTAAAGTGTGAGTATGGATGAAGCATATTTTTGGATTTATTGTCTATAAAAGATAAATTCCCATTTAAAAAAAACTAGCAATAATTTTCAACCATTAAATAAGTATGACTCCACTGTTTGGATGAAATACTTAAACAATGTAATAATGTAACTATGTCTCATGAATTAGGTTAGTGCAAAGATCATGGTTACCTAAGTTTTTATCTAGATTGTGAGTCACTACATTAATGGTTATTGGGTATTTAACTTGTTACATATGTCACTTTTAACTATTTTAATGGCTTAAAGTTATTGAAATAAGAGGCATTGACAAAATTTTGCCACCACAATGAAGCATTTGGGATTAGGGATGAAGCTAAAAGCATGCATTATTAGATGTTGGTCGTCTCCTTGGACAGAACTATTATAATCAAATGTACTGATTGTTAATAAGAGTGGGAGTTAACATGGAAGAGTTGGTGCATTTGTGGGGTGTGCCCCTTTGAACTAGAGCAATAGTTAATACATAATATAGTTTTTGCTGAATAACAAAATATTTGGTAAAAGGTTTGTTATCTTTCATATTTGTCATATTATTTTTGTGCGTTAAATTTTCTCATTGTAATTGCTATACCATCTAGTGTTCCCTAGAGAATATAACAAGTTGTGAACCTTGAGTTAGAGAACAAGGTAGAATTTGAACATAGAATAGGAATCACATTAGAGTTAAAAAATGCACTCTCATGTAATCAATGATATTTTTGGAGAAAATAAGGGATGGTAGGTGCTCGATGAACCTAAAGGAAATCAAGTAACTTATTTTACTCGGAGGATTGGCAAGACAACAAAAAATCAGATATACTTCTTAATTCTTTTGCAAGGTCCTTGATAGCAAAAATATTGAAATTAAAGGATATTTCATGCTCGGGGATTTGACAATATTTATAAGGCATATGGTCTTCTACTCCCACATAATTTAGAGCTTAAAATAACCTTGTCGACGATCAATAATATCTTATTGTCTGATTCATTGAATTTCTTTCAAATCTCTAGAAGGTTGAACTCAAAACATTGATAAAATGACCAACATTGGGTGCCATAAGATTCTGATTCATTGAATTTCTTTCAAATCTATAGAATATTGAACTCAAAACATTGATAAAATGGCCAACATTGGGTGCCAAAACTCTTATGGAATAAGAGACAAAATGGATGGTGGGGTATGTTGCAACACACCCTAAGTTAATTAACCACCAATGAATTATGGATTCAATTAATGGCTTGTAAAGTGGTAACATAATTGTAAGCATTTGGTAGTGAATACTACCCAATTGTGCCACTCATATTGTCTCACACAAGACTAGTGTAATTAAGACTTTGAGAATGGGATGGTCGGAGGCGTGTGATTCTAAATCTCACCCAATGCTATTTTGGATATGGTTTGGCCCTCCCGATCCAAATAAATCCTAGAAATTTCATTGAGATTAAGGAAATAACACAAGTCAATGGAATTGGGTGTTGCCAAGGATCCTCCTCCTCCTTGTGTAGGTTTATAGTTGAATATGGAGACCATCCCAGGTTTCATTTAATGGGTTTCAATTGTGCTACATATCTTTCAATTTTAGGTATCTTGCCTATTGCACTAGTTGAATCCATGGGGCGCTAAAATCATTGTATATTTCGTATCATTTCATGGAATTTAGGAGCTTTGCTTGAAAATGAAAATACATAGGGCCCTAGTGCTCATCCCACCCACTTCACCATTGGATCTAATTTGGATATCTAGGGGAAGGGATAAAGTTTCAAAGTTTGCATGGCATTGATATTGGGGCTATGGGAACAATGGCTTCACACAACCATTCCAACAAATGTGTCTATAGTGATAATTTTGACATACAAAGGGAAATTTGATGTTGTGAAAGGGATAATGATCACTGCTAAGAAAACATAGAAGATGGTATGATGATATGGAAAGCATGGAGAAAAGAGTGGGAGATACATGATGCAAGAGATGCAAAGGCAACAATGAGACAATTGATTTAGATGAAATCCTAGCTTGATAAGCACAAGGGTAAATTAGTGATGTTGAAAGTAGAATAGGAATGTCAAAAGGAGAAGTTGGAGGAGGAACAATGAGACAATTGATTCAGATAAAATCCTAGCTTGATAAGCACAAGGGTAGATTAGTGATGTTGAAAGTAGAATAGGAATGCCAAAAGGTGAAGTTGGAGGAGGAAATTTCCAAGATAAGGGAACTTTAGGACAAGGTTCTCCATATTGAATTGAAACAAAGGCCTGGATTTGAGGAGCTTAGGAACCTAGTCTCTCATGAAGCATCAGCTGGATCATCCCAAGTGGTTTCATGGAGGAAGACATAGTGGATAAAAAGACTAAGACACAAGAGAAACACGATCCTTCCTACTTGGATTCAATAACAGGTTAGGGGATCCTTAAAATTCACGGGATAATTTAATTTGATCTATTAAGTTATTATGTTTTGTAAAGTTTACTTACTATTAGGACATTATGTAAGGTTATTACGCCGATAGTTACGCCGATAGGCGTATATCAATGGTATTTTGGGGGATGGACTTGCTTGAGCGGATCATCAAGATCCTGCAAATCCCGCCAAGTGTATGTTCCAGATCATTCCAATCGTCTGATCTTTTAACACTACTAACTAGCTGAGAGTTAGGAGTTTGTTAAGAGATGAGGTCGTTCAGAGATAAGGTCGTTCCTGAGTGGAGTCGTGGAGGAATCTGTTAGCCGCCAAGAGTCTATTAGGAGATGTGGCGGTGGAAGAGATAAGCGCGAGTTTATGCATATCCCCTATTTGATCTGGAACATATGGGACAGGTTTGGTGATTGCCCTGGCTACTTGCTCTGCTCATGCTTTCTTTGCGGGGTCCGCTGGTTCACCCTCTGCTGCTTTCATGCGGACAAGATCCAAAACCCAGAGATACAGTTTTCAAAACCCAGTTTCGCCATTCCTGTCCCGTCCTGGAGCGCGCCGTCGCTGGATCTGGAGCATTCCCCAAAACCTAGTTTCGCCATTCCTGTGCCGTGCGGGGTTATTTGGGTAGGCAAGGTAACACTGGTTTTTCTGCTATCTTCTCTGTGTGTGTTTTTTCAGTTTCAAATACAATTCTATTTTGGTTAATATAAGGTTATTGAGAAGTGCGAGAACTGAATTTAAGTTACAAGATAACTTAGTATATGTTAAGCGAGGTGTCTGCACATCAACTTAAAATTTTGTCTGCGTGTGCCCTTTGCATGAAATATGTTTCCAATTTTGTGCGTTACTAGTGGGTAAGTTTTACACTGGTATTTTAATGCACAAATTCTCTGCAAACTGTGAAGATATATTCATTTTCAAGCTTTAAGATGTTGTATATGGGCTGTATCATACCCCGAGGTTCACATTGAAAATGCGGGTTTATTTGGGAAAATTTCAATTCTAAGTCCGTGCAAGTCCGTGGGTTAGATACCCCAGAGCTTCTTATACAAGCCCAAGTAAATGCTTGCTTCTTATCCAAGCCCAAGTAAATGGTACCCCGTGATTCATCTTTTTCCTCCCAAGTTGAATTCTGCTGAACTGAATGTGGCAATTAAAAGCTCACCCACACCCAGGAAATTTTAAAAGTATTGCAGTCTGTAGTCAGCTAGGGATATTTTGAGAGTATTTTAAACTTGAGTATGGTGAAAGTCTTGGGTGAATAGTGTCTTTGACAGTTTGAGTTCTTAAATACCGCTCCTCCTCTATATTTGGACCGATCTTTAAAGAGTATTGACAGTCAATTAGCATTAGCAGGAGAAATCTTAAAGAGTCTTGGAAGCTGGCTTCGTTTCACTGATAGAATCCCAATTACAGTGGTTTTGGGGGTTTTCTCTGGTTTCAAGAGAAAACCCCCTGGATCAGTTTATCTGGATTCTTTAATGTCAATCAATGTTTCTGTGCTCTTGGCTGGTAAGATATAATATAACTTTGTCTAACCTATGGCAGACATGGTCTCATGGGTGTCCTTGACATTAACAACTTATTTTCATTTGACTCGCAGATTTTAAATGAAGTCCGTTCAAATTCTTATTGAAGTTGTAGGTTTACCTGTTCCTCGCCCCACTCATTCTACAAAATAGTAAAATCTGTTTACTGTTTACAGCTGAAATTAAAACCAATTCCCAGATTTTGATTTTCCTTTTCTGTTTTTCTTTTGCATTGAAGTATGAATGCGTATATTAAAGAAAACCTAGATGGTGGGCGTTACATCTGACTTTTGCACTGTTTCCGAACAAATTGGCCATTGGATACCGTTTTCACCTGCTCCACTGACTATTTTTGAAAGCTCTCAAATTCCACAAACCATCGTTTCAAAGTAGACCTAAAAACCCAAGTTTGAAAAATCTCAGTTCTGAATACTCTAGGCTGATATTCAAAGAATAATAAAATATTGAGCTTCATTAATGCAGAACATATTGCAATAATGGTCATCTAACTACACAGAATAATTCGAGGGACAAAGAAGTAGTAAGAAAACAATGATTATTGGCTACCTCAAGATTTATTGTCTGGTCAAGGTTTTTCAAATCATTGGATCAAGTAAATAGGCAAATCAAACATACAACATAGCGTTTTCTTCGCCAGATTTTTATTTAATAAAACTGTGACTGGAGAACCGGAAAAGGTTTAAAAAACAGTCAAAGTAAAGTCCCTGTATGTGCGCGCATATGTGAACAGTAAAGTTTTTCCTTTATGTGGGTACCAACTATAGAAAATGTGATCAAACAGTTATTCCATTTTTCGATGCTAGTGCCCTTTTTACTTGCTAAATCCTCTTCTTTGACTTTTGTACAGTAATTATTTCACACTGGCCTGGCCTGGCCTTTTCTCCAGCTTTCGTTACAAAGAGTTAGTGCACAATAAAGTTCTGCTTTTATTCTTTGCTACTCTTGCTTTACTATCCTAATTTTCACGCTGAATCCATAAGCTTTTTACGTAAAGAAGTTCGCCCAGGATGGCAGAATCTAAGCATTAATTTTTCTACATTTGTATTGGTGAGAACATTAATTAATTATATATATATTTTCTGCTTTGGTAATCTTCTTGTGACATTGCATTTCATGATTCCATTACATAAAAGAATGTATATATGCAGAAGATTACAAATGCGAAGATATGATA
>LPNX010206048.1:0-28359 GCA_001517045.1 Pseudotsuga menziesii
CTCCACTGATGTCAATTAATGTCAATTATACTTAGGATAGTGGTTTAACTAGGCCAATTTGACCAAAAAGAGTGTGTATGGTGGTAAATGTCTCCAACATTCCCCTCCCTACCTCAAATATTGTTGCACCTGAAAGACCTGCAATTCCCAAGAAGTAACTTTTTCCAATACAGTAGAAAAACATTCACCCAGTCAAGAAAATGTCTATGAAGATCCTCCTGTAGTCTTGCATACTAGGGACCCAAGAAAAGAAGATCATCCGCCTTTCTACATATCATTGATGATGGGTGATCTTCTCCTGCACAACTGTATGTCAGATTCAGGGTCAGGATCCAATCTTATGACTAAGAAGGTCATGCAACAACTTGGCCTTAGAACCACACGCCCCTACCAAAATGTATGTGCCATGGATTCTAGACCTATCAAAGTTGAAGGTATGATTGAAAGGCAACATGTGATATTAGCCAAGTATTTGGACATCCCTGTTACCATGGATATCCTCGTCATAGATGTACCGGATAAATGGGGCATGCTATTATTTAGAAAATTTGGTGCCACTTTGGGGGTATCCACTCAAATGGACTGGACATACGCCACCGTACCTACATCAGAAGATTCATTGGTCAAGTTACATACTGAGAAAGAGCAAAGATATCATGTAGAAAACCCAAGAAAGACCTTCAAATAAATATATCAACAACTCTAGTGAACTTGGGATATACCAGATCAACTCCACCTTCTTGGAACCCATCCAAGAAAAAATGAAAAATGAAAAATTTAATGAATTGTGGAAGATGAGCTTTGATGGAGCTTACTCTAGAAATGATAAGGGGGCTGGGGTGGTCATTATTTCACCGGAGGGTAAGGTTTTCAACTTTGCTTTCAAATTGGAATTTGAAGCAACCAACAATGTGGCAGAATACGAGGCACTTCTACTAGGCATCGAGATTGCCTAGGACATGGGAATCAAATTGCTTAGTATTAAGGGGGATTCTGACCTAATTGTCCAACAAGTTAAGGGTTTGTTTGCATGTAAATGTCAAAGGTTAAAGAAGTATAGAAATGCAATCTAGGATACAATGGAATTTTTTTATGCCCTTAATATAGAAGCAATCCCTAGAGATCAAAATAGTGTCGCTGACAGACTTGCAGTTTCAGCTTCAACACTTCAGCCATCAGATGAGATGTTAGAGGGGGATTGTCCTTTAGAAATTAACTTCATACCTTCTGTTCCTGATAATGTAGAACATTGGCAGGTTTTCAAGGATGATGAACAAATTTTGAAATTTATTCATAATGTCGATGAATTCTCTAATCATTAAAGAAATTAATCAGGAGGAAAATAAAGAGTACCTTGGAGAAGGAAACCAGTTTGATAACCCTGTCCCACGTGGTCTAGTTGCTTTAGAGAACCTTTTTGACAGGAAGGACAAAAGAAAAAGTAGTGTTGAACAAATGAAACCAGGGGAGTACATTGGAATGGAAACAGAACAAAAAATAATAAAAATTGGAAAAGGTACCTCTGAAAAGGAAAGGAACAACCTTATAAACTTGGTTAAAGAATATAGGGATGTTTTTGCCTTCACTTATGACGAACTTAAAGCATATAGGGAAGATGTTTTTCAACACACCATTCCCTTGAAACCTGAATGTCAAAAAGGCAAGCCTTTCCGTCAAAAACTTAGGCAAATAAATCCTAAGTTGGCACCCATTGTAAAGAAGGAGCTAGAAAAGAAGTTAGAAGCAGGAATTATAGCTCCTACAAGGCATTCAACATGGTGCTCTAACTTAGTTGTAGTTAGAAAGAAGAACGAAAGTTTAAGGATATGTATAGATTTCAGAAATCTAAACATAGCATGTCAAAAGGACAATTACCCCCTCCCCAACATGGAGACCCTCCTCCAATGCGTCACTGGATCAAGCATGATGTCAATGCTAGATGGTTTTTTTGGTTATAATCAAGTAGTCATTCAAGAAGAGGATAGGCACAAAACCACTTTCACAACTCCTTGGGGCACATTTGAATATCTGAGAATGCCCTTTGGTCTCACAGATGGCGCTACCACTTTTCAAAGGGCCATGGATTATGCCTTCAAGGAGTTGATTAGCAAAAACATTGAGATCTACCAAGATGAACTCACTGTGTTCTCGAAAGATAGATCCAGCCATTTTGGTCATCTCAAGCAGATATTTGAGCGATGTAGGAAATTCGGCATTTCCTTGAATCCGGCTAAGTCAGTGTCGGGTATTGAAGAAGGAAAACTCTTGGGACACATTATAATCAAGGATGGTGTCAAGGTTGACCCAGAGAGAATAGAAGCCATAAGGAAGATCCCTCTACCTAAAAATGTGAAAGCACTCCAATCCTTCAATGGACATATAAATTTTATCAGAAGATTTATTCCCAACTTGGTCGAACTCATGAAACCCATGCAAGCATTACTTAAGAAAAATGGCAGGTTTACATGGACAAATGAGGGTAGCGAAGCTTTTGATTCCATAAAGAATGCCATTACCAGGTCTCCACTCTTAGTCATCCCGGATTACACGAAAGATTTCATGATCTTTTCTTTTGCTTCAGAAGACACCATTGCCAATGTGTTTCTCCAGAAGAACTTCAAAGGGTTCGAGCAACCAATTGCCTTCTTGAGTAGAGCCTTGCAGGATTCTGAACTAAAATATACAATCATGGAAAAGCAAGCCTATGCCTTAGTAAAATCTTTAATGCACTTCAAAACTTATATTGGATATTCAAAAGTCATTGGATATGTCCCCCATGCTGCAGTGAAAGACATCCCGTCTCAACAGGATTGCTTAGGAAAAAGGGGCACATGGGTATCCAAGATCCAGGGATATGATTTGGAGATTAATCCCACCAAGTTAATCAAGGGGCAAGGTCTTGCTAAAATGCTCACTCAAAGAAATGAAGAAGCCATTGAAATGATTGCCGAAAACAATACTCCTCAACCAGCCATGACTCTTGTACTTCAAGAACTTGACAATCACTTGTATTCAAACATCATTTACTTTCTACTACATTTCACTTGCCCTGATCACCTCAAAGGTCACAAATGAAGGGCTTTGAGACTCAAAACTGCTAGGTATTACCTTACCCAAGAGGGTTTGGGTTGGAGGAACCCAAATGGCATCATACTTAGATGTGTTCACGAACAAGATTCCAAGAAAATCTTGACTGAGTTCCACTTAGGATTTTGTGGAGACCATTATGCAGCGAATACAACTGTCCACAAGATCCTGAGAGCTAGATACTATTGGCCCACTATCTTCGCAGATGTTCATAAACATGTCAAGTGTTGCCAAGAGTGTCAGCTTTTCACAAGGAAGCAGAAGTTGGTTGCACTTCCCCTTACACCAGTGGTGGTCCTTGCCCCATTTCAGTAGTGGGGGTTTGACTTTATCGACAAATGTAAGGATAACTCTAGCAATGGCTTTTGCTGGCTTCTTACGGCAACTGATTATTTCACTAAATGGGTATAAGCCATACCCACTAACAATGCCACTGAGAATGTTGTTATGGATTTCATTAAAGAAAGAATTATCACTAGATTCAGAATCCCCTTAAAAATAACAACTGATAATGCCACATCCTTAAGTTCAGGAAAAGTCAATGACTTTTGTTTTAAGTATGGCATTATCCTATCCCACTCATCAGATTATTACCCACAAGGCAATGGACTTTCTGAGTCCACTAATAAGAACCTAATGACCATTCTCAAGAAAACTATGGGGGATAATAAGAAAGCGTGGGATAGCAAGATTAAGTATGTTGTGTGGGCAGATAGGATTACTAAGAAGAACTCAACCGAAAAATCACCTTTTGAGTTGGTATATGGACTCACAGCCACCCTTCCGGCCACCATGCGGACTCCAATCTTCAGACTGTTGAGTGAGTATGGCACGAAAAGATTGGAAGTGGAACAGAGGATCCATCAGATCATAGAGTTGGATGAAACTAGAAGAGTTTCCCTTGATCAGTCACTCAGACATCAAGAGAGTATGAAGGGCACCTTTGATAAGTCAGCTAGGCCAAGATCCTTCCAAGTGGGAGATACTGTTCTCTTATGGGATAAGAGAAGGGAGAAGCCTAAAAAGCATGGGAAGTTTGACAGCCTTTAGAAAGGCCCATTTATCATCCATGCTATTGCTGGCACCAATTATTTTCTGCTTAACACCATGGACGGAGATACATCAATCCTGCCCATGAATAGGCAACACCTGAAGCCTTTTTATCAAAACAACCTCCAAGATGACCAAGGGGTCATCCCAGGGCTTCTCTAAGCCAATCCTTGTTGTATTTTTATGTACTTTATTTATGTATCATATCCATATAGAGTATGTTGTATCATAGCTTTTGTATATTAGCATTTTATCATATTTCATTTATATGCTGAAAAAGAAAAGATTTTATTTCATGCACTTTATTTGAAAAAGCAAAAAATATTTTCTGGCACTTCATCATGGCATATTTTTATCATATATACATGAGACTAAGAAACTTCTGTTTACGTGCAGGTACCAGAGATTCTTGGATTCTCGGGCACTCTCTTTAATCAATAAATCAAGCGAGTACCCGTCCCACAGTTGGAGCCAGATGTTACCAACTATTTTGTACAATAGTTAAACTTCTTATTGAGCCGCCAGTTATCGAACATAATGAATTCTCATCTCCAGAGTTCAGAAGTTCAGTGTGTTCCAGAGTTATCCAGTTTTTGGGTAAACTTTTTATTTTTTGTAAAAGACATGTTCATACCCCCTTGGGAAAATTGTAAAAAATGTCCTAGCATTTAAATTTTTATAAAAGGCTCGGCTTCCCAGACTTGGGCATCAAGCCGACTAGCCCAGAGTGTGTTTTCCCCTGGTTATTATTGGTTGTTGAACAAACGACCAATAATTTCTGAGTTTTTCACTCGATCCTCCAAAGTTGGGGTAGTTGTATTGATGTTTCAGCCTTGGGAGGTTATTAGAGCCTTCATGTCAGTGTTTTTTGTCATGCTAGGCATTTCGATTGAGTTGTATGAAGATGTACTAGGTCCCCCTAGAGTTTCGTTTAATTCCGAGAAAAAATAATTTTCTGCATTTTAAGCCATTTTTTAATGGTTTAAATGAGAAACTTCAAAATGTAATAAATGAATGATCCGGAGTTCGTTTTCGGCATGGTTGGGCTCATTTTCAATCCCAAAGCAGCATCTTTACCCCAGGTGCCACTTTCATCATCAGTCGGGAAGCCAGAGCATCCCATGAGGAAGTATTCGGCTAAATGAGCACCAAAATAGCACTTAAATGCTAAAATTGGATAAAATGCACCAAAAATCAAATGGTTGAAAAGTAAAAAATAAATATTTTATTAATGGTAAGAAATGACATGGCATGTGGGTCCAATTAAGTTACGACTCCCTTCAAGTGAGTTGGCATCCAAACTTTGGATAATAAGCAATCACGATTTCATTTCATTGAAAGGAGAAATCGTGAGTATGGTACATGGGGTCACGCTAGCATGGAGATGTGTGGTCCCCTATCCACTACATAAATTAAACCATGGCATATATTTCATGTGTTTTAAACCACAGGATATATTTCCATTACAAATAAATTGTTTCATGGTAAAAGGTTGCGATGTATGTCAAGTGTGGGGGTTCACACCAACCATATGAGGAGATTGCGCTAACCAAGTATGGACACCTCTCCACGTAAACATTAAACCATATCGGATTCCATGCATGCGAGTTATCGCATAGTGGTGACGTCAATCCAGGATTAAGGTTCACGTGGATGGGGATAGGAGTTCACGCTGGCAAGTCAGTTGTACGGATTGCATAAATCAAGGAGATTGAAGCTCACGATTACCTTGATTCGTGGCTACCTCATGGGCTTGGCTCCCTTTGTGCACGAGTTGCATTGATTATAGCTCAAAGCTTTGTCTCCTTCACAAGTTCACGTATATCTCTCTTAGATCGCGAGTATTACACATGGCCAATTCATGCTTGATAGGTGATGCTTCCAAAGGAGGGATGGGGGGCGCCTTGCCAAGGTGGAGGCCACCTCCCCATCCATTTTAATTGTAGATAGAGTCTACTGAAGAAGTGGCTCTCCAAGCATGGAGTTGATTGGGAAATCGGATCTGTTTAGTATGCTATTGGCTCTTTTCAATGCAGAGTCTGTTTTAGGTTTTAGGTTGTGTTGTTTTGTATAAATAGAGGCTCTTGCAGCTCTCTATAGATGGAGAAATGGGCTTAGAAACTCTGCTAAAATTGTAATCAGTATTTCATTGAATAAAGCTTTTTCGACTTTGGAGGTCTATGTGATTAATTCTTCATTGGTGGATGTGTCTATTATGAGGTGATATCTTTCCTTGCTTTCAAATTGTTTCTCATGTGTTGGATCAAATAACTAGCTTTAGAAGTCTATTGTTAGAACATAAGATTTTCCATTTGCAGTTGTCAAGTTGGATTATTATGCAAAGCTTGTTGTAATCTAGATGAGTACAAATATTCAGTTATATGAAGTATTGATCTTGATTTAATATTCTTAGCATACTAGTTATTTTGTTTGATCTCACTGGGTTTCAAGTTGTCTCAAAAGTTTTTGCCATTTGGAGAAAGGTGTGAGCTCGGTTGCATCGATCTCATCTCCATCATCATAAGAACCTTCTAACATTGTTTTCTTTCAGGATCTACAGAGTTGGGCTTGTTCCAAGAAGAAAAATGCAAGGAGATCTTACTCCAAAGCTCCATCTTCAATTTCAAATCTATCCTTCTTTCTAGTTACTTGGTTTCCTTCCCTTCACTCTTACTGTTTTTGAGCCCTCTTCCTCCTTATCTTTCACTGCCCTATTTTTGTTCTCTTTTCCTTCTTTTTTGCAGCCCTCTTTCGCTGTCCTATTTCTCACTTTTCTGCAGCCAACTATCCTCTTTGTTGGCTTCCCTCTTTCATCGTTATTTTCAGCCTTTTCTTTCTTCTTTTTGCAGCCTTAGTTCGCTGCTCATTACCTTACTGTTTTGCCTTTTCGCAGCCCCTTCTTTTCTCTTTTTGCAGCCCTTTTCTTTCTTCTTTTTGCAGCCTTAGTTAGCTGCTCATTACTCATTTTACGAAGCCTTCACCCCACTAGATTTCTTAGGTATCCATGGATTTCCTCATGAGTGCTATAAAAGAGTACTTAGAACTGTTCCAGAGTCCTTTAGAAATGATGAGGACTCAGCAGTCCATCACGTTGCTTCTTTCTACAAGTTGATGGAAGATCTCAAAGTCTACCATGAGGATGATCTCATGATTGTATTTGCCTTAACTTTTGAGGGAGATGTAGAAGATTGATTCAATGACCTTTGGGATGAAATCATAAGACTCAATGGCAAAGTTCTTTGAGAAGTTTCTTTTGCGGTTGCATGAAGGAACGGTTGATGAAATTGAGCAGTTGACCAGAGAGTATGATGCCCTCCTCCCCAAGACACAACCTGATTCTGAAGAGGAGATCCATGAGGAAAATATCATTGCAGATCTGATTGATGAAGAAGTACATGGGCCCTTGTTTGAAAATATTGTTGAACAACCTCATGACACGGCTGTAGTAGAAGATGTTGAGCTGCCCCAAGGTTATGAACAGCTTCATATTGAAGATGAGAAGCTACCTCAGGTATATTTCGAAATTAATAACATTTGTATTGCAGATCTGCCTCATGAGAGGCTCTTGAAAGACAAGAGTCAGATTGACGAAGGGTTTCCCATTGCTTATTTCAGCCCTCTTCAGTGTTATGTTGATGAAGCATGCACTCCAACATGTTATATGATTGAAAATCTGAAAGGTGACTTATGCTTGCAGCATGAGTTCTGTTATGACAGCCATACTTTGATGGCATTTCCAGATCACATTCACAACATATTTGATGAGACCTTGTTTTGGTTAATGACCAAACACAAGGGAAGAAGTTTCATTGTTGATGAGGAGTTGAGATGGCTCCATTGGTTGTATCATTATACTTAGCATGGTCTTCTCACGTGGTTAAGTTAGAATAGGTAGACTGAATAAGCTCTTGCATGAGCATGAGCATTTCCATTTTCAGTAGTGTTTTGCTTACGCTTTTTTCTAGAGTGTAATAAATATGTGGTTTTGGATGTGAATTAAGCCATCTCATCACATTGTCATTTTACTTTTCAAGCTGGTCTACAAATACTTAGAGATCCGAGGTTCTCATGTACTCTCATGGAGAGCACATGTCCCCATATGGAGCCAAATGTTACCACCCCACTTTGGCAAGGGTGTCCATAGAGCATCAAGGAAATTGCTGAGCCATGTGATGTAGCGATCTCCTTGATGAGCTAGGCTATCTATATTGTGAGTTCTGAAATTCCAGGGTTTAACTTTTAGTATGCGCTAAGGATGAAGAAAATCACCAGCCCAGGTTTGCATCTTTGAATTGATTATAGAAATAATGTGAAAAAGAAGACTGGTTGATTACTTGAAATCATAGGCTGAAGGATCTGTCAATTGACCAATGAAGAACAAAATGCCTAAGGGTACACGAGGATGATCATGTATGAGTTCAAGGTCAAAAACAGATCAAACAGATGGTTCAACAGTTGCTTGTTTGATTGCAGGTTAAATTGTTCTGGAGTCTTCTGCCAATTTTTAATGGAACTCTGAAAATCATAAAAAAAAAACTCATAATGTGAGTGTCTGGGGTTTATTCTTCTTCTGGGATCACAAGGATGAAGTTGACCGTGATCAGTCCAAGTTATCATAGTTATGGCATGCTGCATTTTCACTTCATGTGTGAACCATCCCCTTCTCTCCATGGCTCAGCACGTGACCACCCAGATCGATACAGGCTCTATTTGCATCTGCTTACTGAATCTCTGCCAGTCTCAAGGGATGATTTTAAAATCGTAGGTTGAACCCACACCCCTTCACGTGGACAGAGATCTCATTGGATCAAGCCACGATTACCTTGTAACGGCTAATCGTGTTTAAATCCGAGTTGGACCGCGAGTCAGTTTTGGGGCTTCGATCTTGTAAATTGTAAAATGGCATTCTTTAAAGGCTTGATACGATTTTCCTATCGCCAAAATGCTAAGTTCGAGGGATGGTGGTCAAGACGTGAATCGTAGATACATCTTGGAGGGCACCACATATCCGACAGTTGATTGCGTGGATCGATTTACTGCAGAGATCTCCAATAGTTAAAGCTCAACGGCAAGCTTGACGCAACAGAGATGGTCCTAGTTGGAGTTTTAGAGCTATAACCCACCCTTAAAGTTCCAATGCCATTTTTTTCTCCAGCATCTTTGCCAGAGAGCTTGTGTCCTCGCCTTTAGATCGATTTCCAGTTCGGGTGACAATCTTCTAAATTAGCAGACTTGGACGTGTTTCATCATGTTTTCTTTGCTCTGATTGCAGATTCGTGGAGTTATTGGTGGGAACAGATAGTGTGGTCATGTGTAATCTGCATATCATCCGGTAGCCAAATAAAACAAGATCGTGGAGTTAGTCGGTTGCATGGATTATCTCTGAGATTCACGATCTATCATCGACTGCTAGCATCTCCATTTATTTGTTGTTGTAGATCCCCATGTTCCGTCCACTTGGAAGCACCAACTCAAAAGGGGATTTGATTGCATATTTATCGCAGGTAGTCGTCTTAGGTAAGCTTCACGATTTTGGGGATTTCTTGGAGTTAGTTCACAGGTCGGTAGTATCATTGTTTGTTGCCACGATTAAATTTTGGAGCGCTTGATTTTCCACCGTTTTGGGCCCGCATCACCAGTTCCTCTTAGCATTGGAGCACACAAAGTCCCCTTTTTCCTCCCGTGTTTCAAACTCACATTTTCGTTGGATAATCGAAAGTCAAATGTGATTCCTCAAGTGAAGCTGCATCCGCTGGAGTATAGTTGCGATGGAGTATAGCTGGGTTGATACGTGGAGTTGGAAAAATTATTTGTCCTCGTTAGCCGTCGAGCATGGAGATCGGTTTCAAGGTATTAGTTTTTTTCATAAGTTGGATGGTACTTTCGGCTGAGTGGATTTTTTCAGATCATTTTAACAAAGGTATTTTGGGTAGTTGATGAGCTAAAGTGATAGTTACACTTTAGGATTACATGAGTTACATTTATAAAGTAAAGTTTTAAGTATTTCTATTAGAGAGAGAAAAGTGGATCTAAGATTTTACTTTTTCTCTTTTATTTTATTGAAGTTTTTTTAGCCTATAAAGAGGATAGCCTCTTTCATTGTAAGGTTGGAAAAACTGGGAGGATTTTTCCCCAGGGTTTAATAGAAAATTATATTTTTGAGATTCATGGTTTTCAATTGAGTGCTCTTATGGTGTGTGGCATTAACCTGTGTTATTGAATGTTAATTGTTGGCTAGCTTTCCTCTCTATGTCTGCGTCGGGGACCATAATCAGATGCTCCCATCCTATTGGAAAGTGGAAATCCTAGCAGCTGCTTTCTTTTCCCCTTTGTGAGCGTGCAAGCACAGGTTTGATGTTTACATTCTATCAAGTTTGATTGTGTAGCATCTCCTTTGTCTGCATAGCGCATCCTCTGCTTTTAGAAAGAAGAAGATATAGTAGTTTCCCCTCTGACACAAGGCCCTTGTGGGTTCTCCCTTGACTCCATTTCTCCCTTTAGGTATACCGGCACCGGTCCATTAGTGGGTTTGATCCTTCCTTCTTTCTGTCAACCATTCAATGCTTCTATGCTACAACCATTTTGCTAAGGCAGCCTCTTCCAATCACCTGAACACATTTGTTTCCTTCCTTAGCAATCTTAACACCAGGGACGCCCCCCTTAGTTGGAGAAGAGCCAACCTGAAGCGAGGAAGAGAGGAGCATGGTGACAGTGGTTGCTCTCTTCACAGTTGCCATCAGGTCTGTGTGCCTAATTTTGGGCTTTGACATACGCACGCTGACCAGGAGTGACAAGAGTGATCTGCACAGCTAAAGAACCCTTCAAACAAGTGATTAAATCTTGTATGGTAGGTTAAACAAAATCAAAAGTGAAGATATATAACCAACTACAACATGCAACTCTTAGATCTTAGATAACTATTCATAAATAAACAAATTGAACCTTCAAATGTCTATTCTATGGATTAGCATATAATCTTCTTAGATAGATAATCAATACTTGCATAAAAGGAAAAAGAGCAAAAAAAAACCACCTCGTTTATTTAATCAAACATTCACAACAATGAGAGTTCTTGCACCATCAATCTAACCTCCAAAGTCTCAACTTTATTCATAAAAATATAAGCAATTACAAGTTACATGAGCAGAGGTCCCTTGCTTCCATCTAGAATGAGGAAAAAAAGCCTTTATTTATACAAAAACCAATCCCTATGGGGGATTTAATGAACTAAAGATCAAGCCGGAGTTAAAGAGGAGTCTCACTGAGCTGAACTGAGCTAATCAGAAGTAGAACTGGAGAGGTAGATTCCACCTCTGCTACCAACTCAAACCCCAGGAGCCACATCAACCAAAACCTTTACCAAACAAGCCTCACGTGTGACTTCTCCCTCCTCATGCGAATGGTACAGCAGCTTGGTGTGAATGAGGATTAGTTTGAAGATTCGATAGAAGGCACGAATCCAATGTATGATATAACAAAGGTTAAATAATGAAGGTGGGGGGGTCCACCCTCACCCCATTGGCACCCACCTCCATGCTAGTGTGAGGTGAGTCCATGTTGATGTCACCCATATTCCACCATTCGTTACCATAATTTGGACCAAGGTTAAACCATTAACATATGATTTCTTAACGTGGAGGGGGTCCACCCATCCTACTCACCCTATTTCCAATAGCGCGAGCCATACAAGAGTTGGTCTAGCTAGTCGTGAGTTTTGACGTCACCCTCTCCACTTGAAATACATCGTAGCTCTTACCATGAAATAATTTATTTGTTATATTCCATGGTTTAAAATAAAATTTTATGAGTGTGGATGGGTCCCCCAATCCTACTCATCACCACCTCTCAAGCTTTCCTCACATCACCCTCTATCTTCAATTAAATCGTGAACTCTTCTTTTAACCCAAAGTTTGGATGCCACTATGTGGAAGAGGGTCGAAAGGGATAGGGACCCACCTCCATGTCATCCCCACTAATAAAAAATTCAATTTTGACTTTGAATTTGACTTTTTAATATTTGAACTTTAGTGCATTTTATCCAAATTTAGCATTTAAATGCTATTCTGAAGCTTTGTTAGCCAAATGATGCCTTTCGGGATGCTTCAACTGGTTGAAACATAGTGAAAGTGACCCATGGGATAAAGATGTTGCTCCGGGCTTGAAAATGAGCCCAACCACGCCAAAACCGGACTCCGGATCACACAATTTTAACATTTTGAATTTTTCCATTTAAACCATTAAAAAGTGGCTTAAAAAACGGGAAAAAAAAAATATTTTTTCTCAAAGTCATACGAAACTCTAGGGGGACCTAGTACATGTTCATACGACTCAATCAGAATGCCTAGCATGTTGAAAAACATTGACATGAAGGCTCTAATAACCTCCTAAGGCCGAAACACCAAGACAACTACCCCAGCTTTGGAGGTGCCAGTGAAAAACTCGGAAATTATTAGTCGTTTGTTCAACAACCAATAATAACCAAGGGGAAAAACACTCTGGGCTAGTCGACTTGATGTTCAAGTCTGCGAAGCCGAGCCTTTTATAAAAAATTAAATGCTAGGACATTTTTTACAATTTCCTCAAGGGGGTATGAACATGTATTTACAAAAAATAAAAAAGGCTAGCAAAAAACTGGCTAACTCTGGAGCACACTGAACTTCTGAACTCCGGAGATGAGCATTCATAATGCTCAATAATTGTCGGCTCAATAGGAAGTTCAACTATTGTACAAAATAGTTGGTAACAAGTTGCATGATTATATCTTTATGCATAAGAATTTGCCTTTGTGAATATGCCTTATGAAATGTTTCAAACCATACAACTAATGCATTTGACTTGTAGGAAAGATCGCGTACAATCGCCTACAAGAAAAGAAGGATGAGACTTGTTCCAAAGAACAAGTGACGACAGTTCAAGAAATAATCCAAAATGAAGAATAGCATGATGAGACTTCAAGAGGCCTCAAACACACTCTAGTTATGTGACACTGTTGAGCGACATCATGCAAAGCCTTCCAACTATGAAGAAGTAGCCAAGAAGAATGATGTCTAGGATGCGATAATCGAAGTTCGTAGTGTCTTCCACATGGATCTGCAAGATCCAGCATGCAGTAGATGGCAACATCGTGGGATACAAGGCAAGATTCGTAGCACGAGGCTTCTCACAGAAAGAAGGCATAGACTACGAAGAGACATTTGCAGCCACTGGAAGTTAAGACACATGACAGGCAGACTCATGTGTGCAAGTTACATTTGAAAATCACTTGGAGTGATGAAGATCTTAACCTTTGCTACAAGGTTGAAGATGAAAGCCTATAGAGGATGACAAGCTCACAGATGGGTGCGAGAAGAACTTTTGAAAATGTTCAAGATAGAGAATCTTGGTATCCAGTGACCCTAGATGGATACATAGAATATTAGTAGCAGAGGAAGCTACTTATCACTACAGTACAAAATGCTTCAATACATAGAGTACGAAAGGCAGAGGGAGAATGATGCTCCACTTTAGAGGGAGTGGCTGTAGAAGATCCTGAGGTTCAACATGGTACAACAGGATGGACAGCTTACTGATGACTCTAGGCTTTACCAAGAGTAAAGTGGATTCCAACCTTTACTTCAAGGTTGAAGGTGGAAGACCAGTGATGCTCCTGTTATATGTCGATAACTTGTTCCTGACAGAAAAAGTGGAACTCATTAAAGTTGCAAGCAGGAGACTTGCTGCCCAGTTCGAGATAAAGGACTTGGGTATGGTACTTTCTAGACATGGAAGTGTGGTAGAGTACGAATGGAATCTCCCTTGGACAAGGGAAGTATGCAGTGGACAGATGTTCGAGATGATGGACTGCAAGGACATGGCCACACCAATGCCATCGAACTTGAAGTTATTGAGTGATGTTTCATCAGAGTTGGTTGATGCCACGATGTACTGTCAGATGATTGGGTCATTGATGTACCTGACAAATACAAGACCAAATATTTGCTTTGCTGTGAACACATTAAGCTAGTTCCTGACAGATCCGAGACATGTTCACCTGATTGCTGCAAAGCATATTCTGAGGTACCTGAAGGGTACATTTGACTATGGGCTCAAGTATGAAGTGAATCAGAAGATTACCTAGAGTGTTATGTGGATTCGGATTGGGAAGGAAGTGCCATTGATAGGAAGAGCACTTCGGGGTGCTGCTTCAATATGGGATCAGGTGTGATCTCTTGGTTTAGCAAGGAGTCCTTCATGGTGCTGAGTACAGCCGAGGCAAAATATGTTGACACTTGCTCGGCTACTTGGGAGAGAGTAGCAGTGAAGCTCCAATTTCTAATCCAGATCGATATCTCTCGAAAGACGGAGTTCTAGCATAGCCAGTGAGACAGGTTGTCTAAGCATAAAATCCTGGCGAAGCTCATAGATTGCTCAAACGTAAACGGCTCTATAGGTTTTTCTCAGATGTAATCAATCCTGGCAAAGCTTGCAGGTTATCCTTAGATGTAATCATCCTTGATGTAATTCTATGCTAGAAATGGCCAAAGTGAGTTTTGAGTACTTCAGGGAGAAGCTTGGTGTTCTTCAAATCGAGGTTCCTTCCAAGGAGAAGTGATGGGTCCGTGTGCTTTTCTGACATGGTGGCAGGATTGGTTCCTCCCATGGTCAGATGTAAGTGTTGTGCCTTTCTGACATGGTGGCAGGATTGGTTCCTCCCATGTTCAGATGTAAGTTCTGTGCCTTTCTGACATGGTGACAGGATTGGTTCCTCCCATGGTCAGATATAAGTGCTGTGCATTTCTTACATGGTGGCAAGATTGGTTCCTCCCATGGTCAGATATAAGTGGTGAAGAAGATGAAGACCTACATGGAGACTAGGCCTACAACCAGCATGGAAAACGGCTGGCTCTGTAGAACTTCCTATGACGAGTAGAATTGAGAGATAGCACCATTTGCTCGAGATAGCAGGAGCAGAGATGATGATGATCCAGTAATGAAGACTTGTGCTGATGAACTGTGTCAAGAGAATACCTTCCTAGTTAAGAGGGCGTGTTGATGTATTTGTAACTTCGAAATGTATTCACTTGTATATTTTATATTGTATTTCATTGTACCCCGACGGGGATGTTTGTTCCTCCGATCGGGAGAGTCATTGATATAATAAAGTCATGTAAAGTCATTGAGGTTAACCCTCCATTGTAAGTCGGGGCAATAGTCCCCACAGTTGAGGGGTATTAGGGTTATTAGACTCTCCTAGAGAAGTCAGCCCTGTAGAGTAAATGTCAAGTGGAAAACAAGTATAAACAGAGAGTGAGACTCTCTATTTGAAACACACACTCACTCAACTGTAGCACATGAACGAGAGAAGAGGAGCTCGCACAAGTGAGAGAGAGAACAACTGTCAGATATCATCTTTGTGTCTTTGGGTTTTACTTTTGCTATTGGTGGTTATTCTATCTCTAAGGAAGTTGCGGGGTTTTCTCTCTTATGGTTTCCTCGAGAAAAATTCAGTCTCTTGTCTCTTGTGATTATTGTTGTGCATGTTATTCTCTCAGATAAGATCCTAGATCATATTGATTAAATGATAAAAATCTAACATTCTTCTACATACCCAACCGCATGATTCAGTGTAAATGGATGTGTGAATTTCCTTTCACAGACAAATGCAATAGTTTTGCTATTGGAGACCTGTTATCACCTGCCTTGTAGTTGCCTGTGTGAGGTGGATCCAGGATGGATGGTAGAGAGGCAAGCAACTAAGAGGTGGAACCACGATTGCCTAAACTCCCAAATGGATGGCTGTCACGCCAATCAAGGAAGCCTTCAATTTATGTTATCCTAATCCAAGACAACAATGGGGGAGACCCAGATCTACTCCCGATAGCAGAGATCGGACCTATACACCAGAAGAAGATCAGATGGGGCTTCAGGGTACTAAAGGTGCAAGGTAAATGGAAACCCTAGCTCTAGGGTTTAGGTACTAGCAACTGGTGAAGATGACCACTGTCTTGGCAAGCGTAACTATGACAGGGTAAACAAGGACAGAATTGGGACTATCTAGTACCTAAGAGTCAGACTCAATGAAAGGTATTTGAGCTATCAGTGAATGTTGGTAAAGGGAAAAGGATGAGAGCTTAAGGGCAACGCTAGCTAGGAGATCAATGCTTTTTGTGCATTGGGCAATGGAGTCAGCACTAAACCAACATTTTAGAGAACCCACCTGGGATGCACCCTGATCTACGAACACAAGTAATTGATCGGAAAAGCTAAGGTACAGGACAACCAACTCTATGGAGGGCTAGCGCTAGGGCTTAAGAAGGACAGATCTCCAGCTCTAGGGTCACCTGGAGGCTAATGGCTCAGCGTTGAGGGAGAAAAGAGGTCAAGGTGACCTGATCTACAAGCCCAAATAAAAAAATCAACAAAAATATCAGATCTAAAAAAAGTCAAAATCTGATGAAGGGGGCTAGGAGGCTGAAAACCAATTTTTCAAATCTAGGGAAAACCGAGAAGAACTAGCTCAACATTGGAGGTGTTCTAGAGTGCTTGGGCCCTGATCTATCAGCCTATCTCATCAGATCTTAGAAAAAATCACTTCCGGAAAAGTTCAGTTTTCAGTGAGGGCACTAGGGCTGTTTTAGCCAATTTTTCAGATCTAGGTCAAACTAACCAGTCTTTGGACAATGTTGGGGTTGATTTGGACTATGTGGGACCCAATCTATCTGTCTGTGAAGTCAGAATTAAGAAAAACTGAAAACCCTAGCAGGTCAATTTTTCAGTGGGGGGTTATGTAGTTTTCTAATTAAAAATCAAATCTAGGTCAAACTGTGAGGAATTTGACCAGTGTTCCAATTGTTTTGGTGAAGGGGAGTCCTGATCTATGAAACCCAGAAATGGTTTGGCAAAAGATCAGACGATTTCTTGATTTATTGATTTTTAGGGTTTTTAGTGTTTAGGAGTTTTCAGAAAAAGTTTAATTGAAGCAAGGTACAATGAAATAAGATCTGAAAAATAAGAGACTTAACTATTGGATCTTACCTAAAAAATCTTGTAGAAGTCTGTAACAATGACGATCTTTGCTATCCCGATCAATTCTGGAAGATCCCCATAATTTCTATGGCATATGCAAGCTCCAAGCCACCAATGCGCCCCCTACCCTGCATGAGCAAATGTCATCCATATCAGATTTAATAATACAAGACAAATAAACTGAATGCTACAAGACAGTAAAATGAAGTAATCATAGATCACAATGAAACTAATGAAAACCCCCTAATCCAAGATGAAGAGAACCAAGCGAGTTGAGGTTCCCCTACAAAAACGCTCCAGCCAAAGCGCCCTCCTGCAGACAAAACAATGATAGCCACGAAAATATAGATCTCACGAGAATTTACACAATGCTAGGAAGCTGAAGACTAGTTAATCACCTTTTGAACACATCGGATGCAAAGCAGATCCAAAAAAATTTCCACAAAAAAGTCTTTATATTATTCAGATCCAAGAGCCAAAGACCCTTTACAAATGAGAAGCTCTCTCCTTTAAATAGAAATGAGAGAACCTCAATCATAACCAAATCCTAACCACTTTCAAAACGAGTGGCTAAGATTAAAAGATGAAATGTTCTAATCAATGGTTGAGACGAGCTCAACATACAACATATGGATCAATATAACCATAATTTACCAAAGTGGACTAAACCACCCAAAAAAGGTAACCCACTCAACAAGAAATAAATGAAAGCACATGGTGGGTCCAAGGAGTGTTTGACTAACTCCCTTTGGGTGTCCCCATGGCACAATAAATAATATAACAATTTAATTCTTTGACTTTTGTGCCTCCTTGAGGAAATCATGAGCCTCCAAAAAGAGCTCCAAAAAATAATAAAAAATGCCCAAAAAATATGTGTGGGCCCAATCAGGAGCTGCAACTGCTGGAGAAGGGGCGGAGGACCTCACTCTCATCATCAAGACTCATCCCATGTCATTTCCTTGCCTCAGTAGCCCAAATCGATTTCTTCAATAGCCATTTAATCATTTTTTAATCTACCTCGGGAAATGTGAACCTGCCAAAACAGCCTCCTAGGGTGCCTACGTTGTCAAACTGAGCCCACCAAGCTCTTTGGGATGGGGGTACTATGGTACAAACAAGTGGCTGCATCCCCCTATGCCCCTGCAACGCCCTAAGAGATCCAACTGAAACATCTCCCTGCTCAAATATATCAATCTGTGAAGAAAAACTACATCAAAAAGGTGGAATGAGCCTGATCACATCTGTAAGTGCCCGGAACTGGAAAGAAACTCTCAATGGACTCAGAGAGTCCAAATCCATCTAAGGTGTATACTCATACTCCTCATAGGTCTCTATCTGACCATCAATCACATCAAATAAACAATATAACCATCTGTAACTGATCAGATACCCATAATAACTCAGACTACATCCATCTGCTGCAAGTGTTAAAAGGTTAAGACATGCTCTACAACTCATTTAAGTAACAATCACAACAAGTAGCATTCATTTTACTGGCGGTACATCAACCAATACATATATAAGGCTTTATTTATTATTACTTAGACTTAGACTTTCAAGACTATACTCACTTCATAGCTGTAGCCAATTTGCTAGTGAAGGGTGAAAGGTGAAAATGACAAGGCTATGGCAAAGGATGACTTCCTACTCAACATCATGATACTTTGGATAAGGAAAGAGAAAACTCACTATAACCAATGTCGGACAAACAACAACACAAGGAATGGCAGTGCCTCACAAATGGGTGAGTTGTTTAGAGAATGCTTATTCAACTTAGGCATCATGTCTACATCAAGCTTGATCCAAGTTCATTAGGATCACATTTTATTCCATGGCCTTTTTGGCCTACATGACCCTTTTGGGACTTCACCAGTGCTTAGAAGCACAGCGAATCGCAGCTTTCATCCGGGACATATTTATTTTAACAAGGTCAACAATTTTTGGATATAGCACATTTTTAACCATTGCTTTTTTGAACCTTTTTTTATACTCTTCAAGAAGTATTTTAGCATTTCATTGCTCTTGCCCTTTTTACATATGTTAAGAAACACAGTTTTACAATTTTCATTTTTCATGGGCACATATTCAATATTTCAATGCAAGTAGTACATGAGTTTTCAGTTTTAGCCAACAACATCTCAAGTGACTAGGGGAAGTTCTGCACAATGCCAAACATCGGGACAACTGACCAGAATGATTTAGGCATACAATCCAACTCACCAAAGGCAAGTTCTGTCACCAACTCAGAGCCGAGACACAATATAAACAGGGAGGCTTGTCCAACAAAAGTTCTAGCAGGGAAAAAGGTCCTCCATGTCATGAGTCAAGAAGTCAGTCGGGTTGAAAACTAAAATGGAAGGAAATGGATGGGTGAAGACAGTGGATGATGGAACCAACACTAGCAAGCCAAAACAATGGCGGGAATGACTACCTCTATTCTCCCTAAGGAGGGTTAAACCAATGAGTATAGATCAAGAACTTCCGAGTCTAAGTAAGGACATCAATACATAGTACAAGATACAACCAAGTCCATATAATTATGACCACTAGATCATGATACCACAAGTTAATACATGTCACAAGAATCAGTATAAGAGCAATAATAACCATAGCACAATATAAAATGCTGAGTCAATAACCATGCAATAAAAGCCATCTGAGACATGATCTGTCCAATGAGAAAGAACTAATATAACACTGGGCATCCATGACTGCTCTGAAATAACATAAATGGCTACATTGGTCCTCAAATCTGAGTGTCTTGAGACTCAGTCCTGACATGGGAGAGTACAATAGTCCACTAATACAAAAATGATCCATATAAACTGCTCATCTCAGCATCTCATATGTAAGAGATCTGGCTGAGAAATGTATTGTGTCTGAAAAATAGAATATGGTAGCCTAGCTACTATATATGTGATAACAAGACCCAAGATAAACTTCACTACAAATGGATAAGTATGTGTTCTCTGCAAAGAGCCTGTCAATGAGGTGGACATTCTCCATGTCTAATATTTTAGATGAATCTTTGCATTCCCAACTGCATCAAGATATTACATTTTCCTTTTATTGTAATATTTTCAAGTTTCAACAGCGTACAATGGAAAATCAAGCATTAATTTATTTTCCTGTATCAGATCCATAAATGGTTACATGCATAAACATGGGTTCAACATAACAATGTAAAAATCTTAAGGCTATCTATTGATCAAAATTAGCACTGCATTAAAAATAAAAGCAACCAAAGGGACAAATAAACCTTAAAGTGGAAACCAACCTGCAGTTTGGCAAGTGAGTAAGTAAATTGCTTTATAAAAACTGTCAATTGAAGAAGAGTCTCTACCTGCTCTTTAATAAGTTCATGCTTGTTTGAAATCTGTTGCTGCTTCTTGTAAAAAGATCCAGGCAATTCTATCTCATTCTTCAATTGTTGCTTCCATTCAGACAGATATGTCAATATCAATATCATCAACACTAGCCCCAAATCCATCGGTCTTGACATGTTTGCTTCCTAAACAGTTTTGAATTAAACTGAAACAGGCGTATACAGACAATGGCCTAGAGGAATGTTCAACATCGGGATAAAACAATTATGCCACCTATAAACTGACAGAAAAATTGGATCACACAATTCCTATCCCTTTTAGATGCATTAATTTAGTACAGAGATTCAGGATGGTACCAATTTTCTCAGTAAATTTTGCATTAAAACCCACAATCTCAATGAACTCTCTAGAAAGAGATGGGGCACTGGTTAAAGAAGACCAGATCCTCCATAGGATTTGAAGTACAAAACAAATATTTTGGCCACTTTGTGCATATTTTACAAAAGATATGTTCCAATGGCGATGTTCCTTTAAAAAAAAATACAAAGCAGCATTTAACAATTTTATCAATAATAACAGCCAGTGAAGCAGCATTATAGAATAGGGTTGTAGTCACAGATGTTCTGGGAAAATGGGTATCTATTATGTCCTACAAATGTTTCTTTGGTGGCAGAACATAACAAGAAGATGTCCAAGGTAAAGCAAGTCACCCTCAACCCAATGAAGGATCACTTGATCCCTCAGATTGCTGGAAAGACAACCGGTAAGGAGATGATTTATACTCTAGTCATTCCATATCAGAGTGTAAACATCAATAAAAAGATGGTTCTAAGGAATAATCTCAAATCCACATGGATAAGCAAGAAAAATACTGTAGCCAGTTATTTGATGAAGATTACCCAACTCTGTGATCAACTTGAAGTAGTTGGAAAAGAGGTCAAGAGTAAAGAGTTAGTACTCATAGCCTTAATGGGTTATCATCTTATTGGCAAGGTTCAAAGTGTCTATGCCCAAGATAATATTTCCACCTTTTCGAAGCTAAGGGAGGAATTCATCTAGGAGGAGATAAGATTGAAGACAATTGCAGGGAGACAGGAGGAAGAGCAGAATCTAGCCCTCATAGACACGATGAATAAGGATTGTAAGAAAGGAGAATTTGAGAAGTACAGAGAGGAAAGAAAGATGATTCAAGGGCAAGAAAGTCTTAATCCATTTCAAGTGTTTCAAGTCTCAAAATTCTGGCCACTATGCTTCTTAGTGTCCTTAAAAGGAGCAAGGCAAAACACAACATCAAAAGTGTTTGTAGGGAGTGCAAAAGCCTCTACCGGAGTGGATAAGCTTTCATTCAAGTTTGGTATAGCGTTCTCCATGGTATCATGTCTTTCATCTAACATCGTGTACCATGTCTAGTGTCAAATGGTATGTGGACAATGGAGGATCCAAACATATGACCTTCAACAAAGAAGGCTTTCAATATACTTAAGGAGAAGGAGGCAGATATACAAGTGGAGCTAGGTGATGATGCCACGTATCCAATAGCATGAGTTGGATCCATCTATTTCATATACCCTCAGATGAGGTTCTTGAGCTTAGTGGTGATTTATATGTTCCTAGCTTGACTAAGAATCTACTTTCAGTTTCAGTTACGACAGAGACAGAAAAGTTCATAATATTTAAATTTAAACATAATTTACTAGCATTTTAACGCAGAAAAAATTATATGGAAAGAATAGGCATACCTTAAGACAGTGAAGTACAGCAGAGCCAAAGCGAAGCCTGCAAGCACTACATCTTGCCGTATGTAAACCAACCATCCTTCTATAGTAGGAATATGTAAGAAACTTTGTAACAGTTTTCTGCTCCAACTTGTCATTTCATGTTTCTTCTTGATTGAACCATTTCCTTCCGTAGCACTGAAATGAACTGTGCTCATATCCTTGTTTGGGCCATCATGTGATTCACTACAAGAAACATGAAATGATCTTTAGATTCAAACAGGGAACACCATAATATACAAAAGATAGAATCCAATATTCTAGTCCAACAGAATATATTCCAACCACTAGAACAATTGTAGATGCCAACATAGATACATAACTCATAATGAAACTGGAAGCAACAGGTACCAGCAACTTGCAGCTGAGATCAATTTGGCGTGTGATTGCATTCATTTTAATAAGAAGGCCAGGTGGCTGACTTTCAGATATCACAACAAACCTACGATTTGATAACCCAGAAATGAGACTCAGATATACCAACAGCATGACATATTTGTAGCCTTGTACTTCCTGGGAAAATTCAGAAATACTATGCAATCAAGGAAAATCAGTAAGCAATATTATGTATCAAATTATCAATATATTTGCAAGGCATATTGTGGGGTTAATGATTCTCTTTTAGTTGCTTCAGTTGTTTTATTCTTTAAGACCATAGGATCTATGGTGAAAGTGCCAACTCCAAGACAGTTGATATTTAAGACACTGGAGAGAATAATTTTGCATATATTTATGTTCATTTTTTATTGTCCAGAAAGTTGATATATAGCTGTGATTCTGTGAATTATATTTTCCGAAAATTTATGGTCTTCATTACCAGTTATCTATTGCAAGATTTGACGATAAGTCTATGAACGGAAGCACAGTCCACAGCATTGAGATCAAGATTTTCTTTGATCAACAGTCATAGATGATTTCTTAGATTAATTAATAATTTCTGTAAGCATAGGCAGTCAACATTGAGATTTCACCAACTCAACCAAGCTCCGAAACATTGGTAGAAGGCTTGGCATGAGAATGTAGAGATGCTTGTGAGTATACCTTGATGATGGCGACTTTAGAAAGTTATGCATGTTAGTTTCAGACTATCATTGGAGTGCCTTTAAGCTATACTGCCTCTTGAAGGATTGGAATCAGGCAATTCTTTGTAAAAAAGAAATCGTCTTCCCATCCAAACCACTAGTTTAAAAATATTTTTCCTTTAAAAAACATAATAACAAATGAAAATTGCACTATAACTGAATGTAAACCCTGGGCATAAAGGGTTAAATGGAAAACCTCCTATTATTAGTCTGAAAAAATGTCCAAGGAAAGATAACAGCTTGTGTGGTTTTTGCTTCTGTTTTTAATCTCCAATGGAGAAAAAATACATATTTAATCATCAAATAATCTCATAAACAGAAATTGTAGTGTGTGAAAAAGCATAAAACTGAAAGTAAGTACAATAAATCTCAAAATACAGAACTTTCAAGAAGGAATAAACCGCTCTTTATGGTTACTGGGCATGCCCAAGTGGGTGCAAATTGACAGCACTGTAATTATGGCACAAAAATGCCTGTAACATAAAGATGGATTAAATAGATCACAGTGATTTGGTACCCCACATGAATGATCAAGTGGAAGCAATGAGAAAGTGGTACAAATGTGCCTTCAACCTGGTGGGAAAGAGATTACATAAGAATTAAATGAAATAAAACAATTGAAGAGTAGAAGTGAGGGCCAAGTTTGTTGTTGGGACAAAGCTCTCAAAGGCTTTCTTTTGAATGATGGATGATTTGACTACCAGAGTTCTTTTGTCCATTCTTGTACCAATTAATAAGTAATTATGAGAAATATAGGCAACAAACGCTTTTTAGTTGAATCTATCCTTTTACATACAAAGAATGTTTTCCTGCACTTACTCTCTTTAGGGGGCCTCCCGCTGTTTTTGTATGGGATTCTCATGATGGATGAATCTCTAGTCACTTTGACCTAGCTTCGTCTGTAGTGGACATTAATATAATTTCAATTTTCACATGCTACTTTAAAACCATAATTTGCATATATAAACTTCTCACAGTATAGAGCTCTATGATTCAAACAATTTGTTTGTACATATATCTAGATAGATGGGAAGGGCAGATCTAAAGAGTGGTAGATGAAATTTCTCTTTCACTCTGTGTGTGAAGGTGGAAAGCACCATTATTAGGCCCCTAGCATCACTGGTCAGTGTGATAATTTCCTTGAACGTGACATTTCTTTGCATTATTGTCACAATAGAATTAGACACTTACGAATCTCTTTCTATCAAAATAGCACCTGCAAGGCCTGCTAGAGTACAATGGCTACAGATACATTTACAACAATGACAAGGGCAATAAAAGTTGGTGTTCCAATAGCTGACTTAGAGTAACTTAGTGTTGACCACCTAACCAACTAGGTGGGCAACTATGCAACATGCACATGAAGCATGTACCTTGAAGATGAGAAAGATGTAATTGACAAATTTTTTCAAGCGAGGAAGTTTTTTTCTTTCCCCTCTTACCTTTTCTCCATGAAAGTTCCGCATTGCTTCCTACTAGGTCATGCTTAGTTGGTCTTATCAAGAGAGCTGGCAAAGATGAACAAACTTTATTGTCCATTCTTGACAGTTCAGAAGTCCACCAAGCTTTTTCTGGGAGATTTAAAAAAAAATTGTAATGTATGTTCATACCCCCTTGGGGAAATTGTAAAAAAAGTGCTAGCATGGTCAATTTTATAGAAGGCTTGGCTTCCTAGACTTAGGTATCAAGCTTACTAGCCCAGACTGTTTTTTCCCTTGGTAAGTATTGGTTGGGTGAACAAACAACTAATAATTTCTGAGTTTTTCACTCACACCTCCAAAGTTGGGGTAGTCGTCTTGGTGGTTAGGCCTTAGGAGGTTATTAGAGCCACTGTGTTAGTGTTTGTAAACATGCTAGGCATTCAAATTGAGTCGTATGGACATGTTCTAGGTCCCCCTAGGTTTTTGTTCAATTCCGAGAAAATAAATTTTCCTCGCAAAATTAGGCCATTTTTTAATGGTTTAATTAAAAATTTAGTAGAGTGCATAAAAGATGGGTCCGGAGTCCGCTTTTGGCACGGGGATGCTTGTTTTCATGCTCAGAGTGCCCTCTTTACCCTAAATGACACTTTTCCTATGTTTCGGGCAGCTAAAACATCCCGGAAGGCATTATTTAGCTAATGGAGCATCAAATTGGCATTTTAATGCTAAAGGTGCATCAATCTGGCATAAAGTCAAAAATTGACAAAGTCAAAAATCAAATATTAAGTGATGGGGTGACATGGCAAATGGGTCCCCCATGAGAATGCGACCCTCTCCAAACATAAAGGCACTTAAACTTTGGTTTATCTTCAAAGTGGCGAGTGTTTTAATTAAGTGGTGACATCAACCATGAGGGGAAAACACTAGCACCAAGTAAGGATTGCGATAGGAAGAAGGGTGGACCCCTCATCTTGTAACGAAGTGTAGAAAAAATTGGATAAAGTTAATATGATATATCATTCAATGTTTGAGATAGCGCATGGGTTGGTAGAAGACCCACACGTGAGGATTAACGCCAACCTCTTTGAGATAGCGAGTGGTTGGGTGTGTTGGCACTTGATGAATGGGTTGGCGGAGTTTGGGGGGAGAGGTGGCATTTGCATCTCTAGTTCCACTCCCCTCTAACTCACTTCAATTCAGTTAGACTCCAGTCAACTGAACTCCCTCTATTAGTGTTAGATACACCCACTTCCTCTTGCTCTGGCTATAAATAAAGCACAACCCTCTCATTCCAAACTAGTTAGAGTTGGATCAAGAGCTGGTCTACTATTGTAATACTGTGATATTCATTCTTTTTGCTTGAGAATAAAGAATATTTGGAGGCGAAACTGTGTAATGTTATTGTGTGTGGAGTACCAGCGTCACGTTGCAAATGTGGTGATTTTTTTGTTACTTCTACTCAATTCTTGCTTCATCTTTGTACTGGCCTTGAGGGATTTAGATGAATTAATAGTAGAGATTTGCAAGTAATATTACTTGTTTGTTTCTATTCATATCATATGTGTTTAAAGATCTAAATTGTATATGTTAAATAAGCTTATTTGCATGTTATATTTGTCTTTTTTTTCATATATTATCTAGATCTTATGAGGTGCTTGTTTGTGATCTAGCTTCAAGTTGCCAAGTACGAAGAAGGTTTGAATCTAGGTTGATCCCATTCCATCTTCAACAAAAATTTTAAAGCATTGTCCCTCATCACTCCACGAAACGGTTTTCCTTAGTTGATTTGTTCCAGCAACAAATCGAGCTCCACTTCTCTTCCTCCTTTCAAATCAACTTCTCCCTGGTTACTTTTCTTGTTCATGAGGATCTACTTTGTTTTAATTGAAATCATTTATTAGATCTCATTTACAGGTGTTGACAAAGCTAGATGTCATAGTCCTTCAAAGTTTCATAAGCAATTTAAGTAGATCTAGCTTAGGAAAGCTCTTTTTAGCAAGCATTTTAAAGTAGATCTTAGACTTGTTTAAAAGAGTAATTTTCTTTGATCCTTAAAATTAAATTTGGCATCTAAGTGCACATCATATTGGTTGCCCAAAATTCAAGCCAAGATCCCAAGGAAAGCTTGATTTCCTTGGTTATTTTTTGCATTTTTTATCATAATTTTAACTTGGGAAATTTTAGAATATTATTTTTTGGATGTTCAAAGACACTCTTAAAGTGTTTTTGAGCATCTTTAGCTCGTTGTTTTTGCAGGTTTGGCGATAAAAAAGAAGGAAGAGCTGGCAAAGTTTCGAAGATTTAAGCCATTAAAGGCTTCCCATGACTCCCTTCTTGCTTATAGTAAAAAAATTTGACGTTTTGTAAGCCTTTGAATCCCAGATAACAAGGATCAAAGTGCATTTCTATTTATGATTATTGTAACCACATAATAAATACTCAGAGTAGTCTCTTCAGAGCCCACTCCCCATCTCCCCTGTGGGGATTTGCGTCGGTGTCACTTTTCATGGTTTTTTCAAGTTTTTTTTAGATTAGTTAATGTTTGCAGATCGTATACTTTAAGCCTTACATTTCATTATTATTTTGAAAAAGTAATACAAATACTAACCCCACGACTTCCTGAGTTACCCGAAAGGTGTGTTGCCGCCTGATTCGCATCTCGGGTAACATGGCAGAAATCTTCAAGTCACTGGGTGCGACCTTGGGGGCAAGCTCAAGCCAAGTGTTGTCACCTGATACTCGACTCCTCCGTTTAGGCCAACTCCTAGCGAAGGCAAGGGGGGTGGTCCCTGTTATATTGCCGGAAATTTCTTGCTCTCATATTCTCTTGCTATACTTTGTATTGAAGATTTGCCCAAGTTGGGCCATTAAATAAAAATTTCTTTGGAGGGACACTATGCTGCAAGCTCTTTCATGATCCGAATCAATATAAGGTAACCTTGTATTTGTCTTGTTTGCAATTATTGTATTTTTCTAGTTAGCTCTCCACTAAGTGTTTTGTGGAGAGATTAAAGAGTAAAAGTGTTTTTATTCTTTCTTATGAATGATTTAACATTTCTTTCAAAGTGTTTTGCAGGAAGTGTTAGGTATTCATCTCTAGGATTACAATATTTTTTGCAGGCATAGATTTATTTGCAGGTTATTCAAGCAAGGAGATCTCTCCAACAAATATCATTCCGGCAATATTTTCAATTCGGCCATCTACTTTCAGCCTGTTTAAAACTGGGTTTTATTCACTGTTTAGTGAATATAACCCTTGTTTTAGGGCCCTAACCTCTTATATATTAGTTTGCCCTTTTATTTCTGCTATTTTCACATCATTTAGGTGGCTGGAAACTGAAAACTCATTTTCCAGCCCTCTAAATACCATATTACTGTCACTTTTACATTCAGAATTTTTTTATTGTAAATTTGTAATTGTATAAATACCAGCTTATATTTATTTACACTTTGAGCTTAATCGTGGTATCCCTCGTCTGACCTCAAGCAATTGAGATCAGAACGCGAAACGCTCAGAGTAGTAAAAAATATTTGTCTGTCATATTTTTTATGTAAATTTGTAAATCTTGTGCTAATATTTTAACAACAGTTTTAGTGTTGTTTCTATGATTTC